>JAYJLV010036488.1:0-25569 GCA_036873485.1 Torymus texanus
GGGCCGATGTCTATCTCTTTTACTACAGGAGGATGACCTTTCCCTCACATCCCATCCACCTCTCTCTCTCTCTCTCTTTCTCTCTCTCTCTCTCTCCCTCTCTCTCTCCCTCTCTCTCTCTCTCTCCCTCTCTCTCTCTCTCCCTCTCGCTCTCTCTTTCTCCCTCTCTCTCTCTCTGTCTCTTTCTACGAGCCAGCGGTAGCAACTTGTTACCCCTTCCACGAAGATTAATTGCATCGAATCGCTTGAAAATAATTAAAAGCCCGCGTGAGCTCCGGCGCTAAAGACCAGGGTAAAAAAGTGGAAAGTAAGCGAGCGCCATCTATATCCATCTTATTTCGTTCACCTCGAGTCCAGCGAGAAAATAGCCTACGCTGTATACTCACATTCACGTATAGTATGTGTGTGGGTGATGGGGGAGGTGGCAGCTTACCTTATCGGCTGGAATCGCGGAAGAGGAATGGGATAGAGAGTCCGGGTTGGGAGAAAATTTCTTAAATCGGGAACTCTGAGTGGAAGTCGACGCGAAAATGAGGGAGATTCGAGGGAAATTTTTCTTTAGTTCGGCGCTACTGACTTTTCGCGTAATGTTAGGAGAATATCTTATCGAGCAGTGAGCACTTAGAGATTTAAAATGTATTTTTATGTGATATCGTGTATGATTTTATTGTCATGGATAAACCCAATTTTGATTATTTTTTTTTTGTTTTGTTGCAGGTGAGTGAAAAGACCATTTTCCTTCTTGTAACTGTCAATCATCAAGTATTTATACAAATAATTACCAATTTTATTTATGAAATCAATATCTGCCGTTTTTCAATATATGCATTTAACGTTTTAATGTTTAAGTCACGATTTCACTTTATTATCTTTTCTTTTCTAATACAAATTCTATCTTGAAAAATTACAGAAGTTATTTTTCATTACGTTGCTATCCGCCGTGTAGAAAATAAGCAAGGAGTATAAATTCCTCTGCTTTGTCTTTGAGTGTACAAACTTCGCGAAGAAATTTTGTAGGTTAGATTTGCATTTTGCCTTTCCATAGCTCACACAAAGACAACGTAATGAAATTGACTTTCTTTGTCCGCAGCTACTATTTGCTCTTGAAGCATAGAAAGTGGCGTTTATTTCTTCATCAAAGTTACTACTTTGAAGGTAGACTTTTCCATTTTCTAATTCTTTTGGCATACACGTTCAAAACTTTTGTTTGTTAAATCTCTTCCGATTCTTTAAAAAAACTAAACCAACCTAAGCTTATCTTTTACTTGCTTTAATTTTATAACCACAAACAAAAGGAAATATAGTTCTGTTCTATTTACAATATAGGAAAACTCTATTTCACAAAAAACAAATGATAAATAATTCGTTCGATAAAAGCCAAAAAGCCAGACGTGAGCAATAACTACCTCTCAACCTCACGAGCAAAAAAAAAAACGCTCGTGAGAGACATCCTGACCCCGGCTCACGTATATAACCCTCCCTGAGGCAATCTCGTGGCAAAGACGGACGTGCGAGACAGGGGCGCAAGCTTGCGAGGAGAGAGTTCGCTAGGATTCCGCACGCGGCCCATTCGTCTGCTGTGACGGAAATCGCTCTATTAGAACGGCACGAGGATACCTTTCTCTCTCTCTCTCTCTCTCTCTCTTTCTGTCTCTCGTGCCGCGACGTCTTCGCAATTCTTACTGCGGTGAACATTCCGATGCATCCTGAGTGGAGCTTCGGGGTATGGACAGTGGGACTACTGGAATGACGGAAAGTGTGATAGTTTTTTTGTTAAGCAAGTTATGAAAAATTTGGAGAATATGCCTTTGGGAGTTGGTCGGTCACAAAGTGACTCTAAAAATGATATAACTTGAACTTTTCAAACCAACTAAAAGTATTGAAAAATTTTAATATTGATTATTTTCTCTGTAATAATATTTTTTGAAGATACATAAATAATGTCATTATAAACGTAGAGTAATGAACGGTCCTCACACAATCTTGTTTGACGTGCATTCTACCACTAATTCAGTTGAATGTAACCGCACTGCTGGGAGAGCTTAACTTCATAACGAACCGACCTGCTAATGCTATATTTACTTTTAAAACTTCTAAATAAATGAAACAAACCTAGTCGCTATTTGCTACAGCCTTCCGGCACACCGTGCGTAAATGTTGGCTTTGCAATTTACTGATTTCATATTTCATTTGATTAAGAAGTGAAATCACAACAATTGTTAAAAGTATAAAGATATTCTGGGAAAATAAACATGTTTTCATTAAGTAATGTAATATATTGTATAAGAATATTCAATGAAAATAGTAAACCTTTTTACCTATCGACAAATGACAAATTGTTGTGATTAACTAAATAATAAGCCCATTCCTTGTAGATAATTTTGTTGAATTCGCATGTTTTAATTGCCGCTCATATTGCAACAAATAACTCTGTCATAGTATTTTAAAAAGTTCCTAATGCACCTCTTTGCAACCATTAAACATTCTCGTACATCATAAATCTTAAGAAAGAAATGTCCATGCCGAAAAAATCTCTGCTGTCAAAGTGTTAAACGCGGCGGTAAAATCTCCGTGCCTTTGTTTGCAAAATCTGCTGCTACCTCGCACCCGCGACACCCTATTTTTACTTCTCCATACAAACTTTAACGGTCAGCTCTCTCTCTCTCTCTCTCTCTCCCTCTCTCGCATCATTCCTTTTTCACAACCCTTTTCGCTCCTTCATTTGTTCCTCATTCTGTGGCCCCTTTTTCCTCCCTGGATAAAGACGAAAAATAGCACGACGATTTCTCAACTTAGAGATGGAGAGGGGGAAATTTCATTTTTGTCACCCAACACCGCGACAGCTGGTATCTATTATTTTCCAGGCGTGAGCGACAACGAAAGGATTCTTCGACGGATGTGAAAGGTGTGACGCATATGAAAGCGTCAAACTATTCGAGATTTATCGGGTTCTTTTATTAGAAAAAAAATTTATTGGTGGAATGGTTTGATTAACGGGATAGAAAACTGGTTGAGTGAAGAGATTAGAAACAAGAGTAGTGGGAGAAATTTTTTTTTAAGAGAAAGATGGTGAAAGAAAAAATGGAAACGTCACGGCAGTAATACTTTTCTGTGTATGTGCTATTATTTATATGAAGATGCATAAAAAATTATGGTCTAGGAAAGTACTATTTGCATTTGATCTCTCAACCACAAGGGTCACAAAGTTATACAACCGCATGAAACTTGTATCAAGTGTGTTTCGAAAATTTCGCAAGTGCGAGTAAACTTAGACTTCATTCATATGAAAGGAATTTTAAATTTTCAGTTGCCTTCTTTTCAGCGAAGAGCATTTCCTTTATTAAAATGTTCCCTACGACTGTCCTTTTATTCGAAACCATAAAAATGACTAAAACAAGATATTTCTAAAATTTATGAAACAGAATATAAAGCAAATATTATTCCAAATGAAGAATTCAACTGACAATTTTTACGTTAGTACAAATTAACTTGGAGAATATTTTTTATGTTAAAACCACAAAAAGAACATCAGTAACCAAAAAAGAGCAGTACTGCAACATCACTTTTTCGAAATGCGCAGATCTGTTCGCACGGCTACGCACGGCGCAAAATTTTAAAGAGAAAAGCTTGTAAGTTGAAATATCCCGCGGCAAAGAAGCTCGTAACTTGCCTCGTTTTCTCTCTATCTCTCTCGGTTCTAGCATATAATGCGAAAGACGAAATAGAAGATGCCTGAGAGGAGATTATTATTCCGAGGAAAAATTTACGTGGATTCACGGGGCGAATATAAATGAAAAAACGGTCGAATACTAAATTGCAACAATGTTCATTACAAGAAAATTCTTGTTGTGCAGCGTTATGAGAAAGTACATTAATGTACTACGGTATTTAATAAAACGAAAATGTATGACTGAAAAAAATTTACAAATTTTGTACATGAATGAAAAGAGATGAGATTTTTGTATAAAAACCCATTGCTATAATAAGTCGTAGTCTATTATAAAATTATTTGTATTTCCAGTAGTTTTTAATACTATTATTGTTACTCTCTAACGCAACAACGATAATTAATTATTAAGTTTTTTTAACTGACTAATCTATCACTATTGGATTTGAATTCTAATATTTTTATAGTTTAAAACAAATTATTAGATTATTCTGACGTGGAATAAATAACATTATTTTATACATGTAATTTTTATAACGAACAAACTGAACGTGTTAGTGAATTTTCTTATTCGAATCTGAATCCTGTTAGTCTGCATCGATGAACTGTATAATTACTTCGGATATCCATCGCGAAATCTTACAGGCGATTATTAAAACGAAATTCAATTATCTTGTTAATTCATATTTCAATATTGAGATAGATAACCATCGGATTCAGACTGCATATACTGAAGAGCTTTATTCGATACGATAATGATTTTCCCAACATTGTAATTGAGTTGCGATTTCAAAAGATTTATTTCGAAATACATTTACAATATTTCAATGCACATATTTGTCAAAATTGATCATTCATCATGAAAACTTAATTATTATTCTGTATTGAATAACAAGAAAATGGCGAATCAATGCTTATCGAATTTAATCAACTTTCTTCTACCTAGGTTCTTTCTTTTATTCAGTCCAGAGTCCTTTCATGCACACAATTTGTTATTTTACATAACTGATTTGCAAAGGATTCTTTGTTGGTTAACAAAAACTCCACACCACTCAAACATATCAATATTCACCTCTCGAACAATTCCAGGGGAGATAAAAACGAATAATGGAATCTTCCCACTCGTGCGCTCGTGGACGACTATTTTACGAGGCAATCGGATATCGGTGCACACAAAGACGGCGGTTGAGCGCAAGCGCGTCTGATGGATAGAAAGAGAGAGAGAGAGAGAGAGAGAGACGCCAGCGAGCGAAATAACGTAACGCCAGGTAGTACACGCAATTCACGAAATACACGGAGGAGGATTTCAAAGAAAATCGTTTTTTGCTCCATTCCTCAGCTTCTCTCTCTCCCCCTCTCTCTCTCTCTCTCTCTCTCTCTCTCTCTCTCTCTCTCTCTCTCTCTCCTCTTCGACTGAGAGCTAGAGCTTTCCGCGCGATCGAAGAGCAAGTAAGCGCTCGTAAAACTCTGATACGCAGAAGTCGCGACTTTACCCGGAAATTATTAGAGAAATTTCAGAGGTCTGAAATGTGAGAATTCCAGCTTTGCCTTCTCGGACGCGTAAAAATGTTTTGGCGATATTGTACTGATACATTGTTATGGAAAAAGGTACAGAATGTATCGAAAAATAATCTTAACAAAAGCAAAAGACATTTTTGAAGCGTAGAGAATATAATTGTCAGTTTATGAAATATTTCGGGTACCTTGAATCTGTGGTGACCTTAGTTTTTATATTGAAGCATCAAATCTAATTGTGAGAACAGTATCCAACTATGATTGCGCTTTTTAAATAAACCGTGAAATTACGAAATTTTTTAGAACATCTTCATACATATTCATGAATACATATTACGCACGTGTAGAACGAGTATGAAGTACAAAAAAGTAAAACGAAAAGAATTTTTATAAAATCTAAAAATACTTTTTCATTTATTACTTGCAGCCGGAAAAAATGTTGAAGATATTTTTTAAGTATTACTTTAACAAATTTTAATACAGTTTTGAAATAAAATCTGGCGAAAAAAAGAAACACAACACTCATAAAACAAGAAGAAAAAACGACTGTAACTCACGGGCAAAAACATGTACTCCTTAATATATTCAAAATCCGAGAGAACAAGGAAAAATTTAACCCACGGAATGCAAACGGGAAAAAGCGAACAGAGGAAAGGTCTTGTCCTTCGGTCGCGTGCCACCTCGTATTACGCCTCCCGTGAGAAAGTCGATAGCGCGCCAAAAAAAAACGCACACCTCGTGTATACTCTTTCTTCTTCCAGTACCTCCTTGTCGAGGGAAGCAGCAAATATTGACGAAGGGCAGCAGATCGCTGCGATAGATAAATCAACGCTACGGCTGTGGAGAAGTTTAATAGAAACGAAACTTTATTAAGCACGCGCAGAAAGTGTGTCGCGCGAGTGCGCAGCGCGCACTCGTGATAATTGAGTATGGGCGACAGGCTGCTCTCGAAAAAATTGGATTTTGTTTGCGAATGTACTCGCGTGCATGAAGTTGAGTGCGACCAATGCATTTTCTCGAATTAAATATAAAAATTATACTTTATATGTAAGTAAAAATTTAATTTTTCAATTTTAGGTTAAATAAAGTTGAAAAAAAAATCTGTATTTTAGTATTTTTTAATTAATAGACGTTTTAACTTTTGAATATAAGGGCTGTTGTTTAAATTACTAAAAAATTCATTTTATCGTTCCCAAGTCCTTCAGAAAGATCAACAAGTGTTTTTAAATATTGAACAAGATCAAACTGTCAGATAAATATACAAAATATTCTCTAGTCTGCTGTGTCACTTAAACACGTTAAATATTGTATGCAAACTTAATAATTGATAACTACGAGGCTTACTGCTAACAGTAATTTTTTTCATAGTGTAATTACAGTGTCAAACGAACTTATGTTTTGTGTGTTTAACATAGAGATACCATTCATCTACTAGTTATAAAAAATTATTGTGAGTAATATCATATAGCGATAAAGTTTATTTACTAATAAACTTATACTATCAATTCGAATAAATAATTGAAATTCTATTAATCAGCAAAGAATGCACCTTATTTAATTTTTTCTTAAGAAAATTATTCATAGTTCGCTCAAACACTTCCGCAAAAATACATCTTTTGATTTATTTTCAATTTACGCTAATTAGAAAACTTACTCAACCGCTTGATCTTTTAGAGAATCATCGCTCCATTCGCTATTATTCGCTTTTGGCACAACGAATTATTAAAAACTAAAAAGCCGTCAAAGGTTGCGACGATTCAACCGCAAACTCGAATTATCCTGTTTTTTTCCAATTGATGAAAAAGAGGAAATTAATTGTGGAAGCACGCGGACTTATTCCGAACTTCGTTAATTAACGGTTTCTTTGCGAGGTGTTTTGAATTACAGAATTTCCGGCGCGGCAGGCGAGCGGCGTTGCGCAAATAAGAAGCATTCAATTAATGAAATTCTGCTAAAAGAAAAAAAGTATATTCCGGATGGTGGCAGATAAAAGACTATCTTTAAATGAAAAAATTTTCGATTGAGCTTTGTGAAAGGCAACGTGGACAGGAAATCTTTTAAATAAAATAAAATTAGTGAAACTTTGTTTACCGTAAGCTCAAAATTACTAACAGATTTTTCTTAAGACCATTCAGAGTTTATCAATTATTTGGCTAGTAAATAAAAGCGACTTCAAAACTCTTTAAAATGCGCTGCTAAGCATCTTTGAAGTTTTACTTTCAAACTTTCTGAGTGTACTTACTTATTTCAATAAAATTAAGAATTTCGTAAACTTCCAGTGTTTACTTTATAAAGAAAAATTTTAAAGATAAATTTTGAGTCAAAATAATTTAAAACTATAGCTGATGTAATTTTATAAATTCAACAATATTCTAAAAAAGTTTTAACGAATAATCTCTAAAATACATCATTCAACTTATACATAATACATTGCTACAATAATACTCCATTCTTTCAAATTCTTATTATTCTATCTGTTTAAAATATATCTTTTCAACCATTACTTTCTAAAAATATTGAAAATCAATGATTACGAAACGCAGTTATATTAAATTAAACAATTTTATTGTATATTCCAATACCAAACTCACACATTCTGCGGAAAATATTCACTTTCTCAAAAAAACCAATCCTACACCTCGCCCACAATTGGACATAACCCCGTGCATCACACTTTCCGTTTGACATCGCAGCAGCAAGCAAACGTCATACCAAGAAAAACAACCACAACAATAGCAAAACCCACGCATGCCGAAACTTTTCACACCTTTGTCTCCTTCGCTATATTTTTTACCCTACCGATTGTAAAAAAAAATTTCTGTCTTTCTGGTCACCCGGGTTCCAGTCATCCATGGCGCATGCATTTCGGTTAATATCAACTACGGCTGACGCTGCACGCAAATGGAAGAGCGAATACGTGCGCGACCGTGTTTACAGACGCTAATTGAATGAAACTTGATTGGCTAGTGCCCATTGGCCCTTCCTCGTTTCTCACTCTCACGTCGAGCTGCCATTTTCTACGGCTGCCTCGATTTCCACTTTGCACAGGTCACTTTGGTAGACGTCTGGGGTATTAAGTGGAAGGACGTACCAAAGATTTTTGAAGCCAGAGATGTTTTGTATTATTCTCTGTATACTTTTCAAGGATTTTAATTGGTGGTGATGGAAATGGCGATTCAAAATGGTGTACAGGTTTAAAAAATGTGGTAAATGAATATTTTTAATTTTAATTTTTTAAAGAAATTTTAATAGTATGCGAATTGTGTATTGTCTTCTTTTAGAATATATAATTTGTGCAATGTATGACACGAGCCTACATAATCCAAAGCTTGCACAGCGGCTATTAACATGTGGTATTAATGGAATATCAGATATCAATTTATCCCCGTCATTTATACATTTCAATCTGCTTGCATATATTATAATATCGAGGTATGTATAGTGGTTAAGCATCACAATTGAGAATTTAAATTTTTTAATAAACATTCACGCATAGTTTAGCATCATAAAAATGTAAATATTAAAATTATCCTTAGTGGTATGTAGGTTAATACATTAAATTGTGTTAAGTGATTTTTAACAAAATATCAATTTTATAAAATTCATACTGAAATTCAACTCTTAAGAAAAATATCGAATAAAACATTGAACATCCCTAATAATTTTAATTCTTCTAGTGTTCTTCCAATGCTATCAAAATCAAGCAATAAAGAATCCTTTCACCCTCTCTCGATAGTAAGTAACTCACAGTTACCCACGGCCAAACATTATCATCATCATACAAACACATTACCAACTCCCAAAACATCAACAACTTCCATTCACTGCCATCACATTTTCCATGCAATCAGGCGCGTAGGCCAACAAGCTCACTCCCCTTCTCTCTCTCGTCTTTAAATTCCACCTCTCCTACACCCTCTATTTCCTCTTTACCTACCTCTCTCTCTCTCTCTCTCTCTCTCTCTCTCTCTCTTGCTGCTCACACCATCTCTTCGAATTTGCGTTTCATTACGATGGATCCGCGCGCGGCACACCGTACAAATGCACGCCCGCGCGCAGCTATAGCACCAAACGAAATTTACGCGGGTTGCTGCTCACACGCGTTCGGTCCCGCGCATTTATACGGCCGTTCGGCCGATTTAACTACCCAATTAGCTCTCGTGCGCGCGCGCTGTGCGTGATTGCATTCGTTCGTGTAGAGAGGGTGAGAGAGAGAGAGGGAGAGAGAGAGAGAGAGCGTCAGCCGCACGCTGGTGCATTCGTATTGATGGGGCAAACAGATTTCAGGTCCGTCCACAGTTGTACGGTCCGATTTTGCATTGGTGAAGTGTGTAAAGTTGAGGTTTTAGAAGGGTGTTGAGAAAAGTAAAGCGAGTGGTTTTGTTTTATATTCATATAAATGAAATATATTTTTTTTTTTTTTTTTTATTTTCAATAAATAGAATTGAGATTGAAAGTTACCCATTTAATTAATTGGTGGTAAAATAAGTGTTTTTTTATTAAATCCAAAATATTTTAATAAAAATGTGATATGAATAATTAAAGGTTGGAAGTAGTATTTAATTATCGATATCAAAGTTATAAGATTATTCAAGTAACAGTCTGAACTTGTCTTAAAATAAACTTGCTTGTAACAAATTTGTAACAATTAATTCGCTTCTATGAAAATATTATATATCCATTGCATTTTGTTTCCTTGTTTGCATCTCAAAATTGATATAATTACGAGTTGAACTTCGAAATTCGCAAATCAACAGTTGAGGATTACGAATCCACTTTCATGCGTGTGCACAGGCACGTATTTACGTCTGCGCTCGATTGCCTAATACGATTCGTAATTCTCGGCAGATTCGGTTCTGAGGATGAGGCTCTTAGCCCGAGGTCAACGCTTCTACGCTTGTGTTTGTCTTTGATTTAACGCGTCGATGTGTTTCGGGGCGCGCGGATGCGAGAAATTGCCAATCGATCCCTACATTGATTCGCACTACTACTGCAGAACCATTTTTTAGCTGATAAACGTATAAGCGTTTAATTGAATTGTGTATTTTCTTAATATTCGCATTTTTAAATGAATAAACAGAATTTTTTCCATTACTGTGTTGCTGTTGTTGTTATAGTAGTGTTTCATTAAAGTTAATAGCTTTTGTGTGCAAGACAATCTAAAAGTAGGTATTCGGGTAAATTTTACTGAACACTTAACAGCTTGTCTTTACTACGAGGAATTTCAATAGTTTCTAACAAATTGTTTCTGTCCATCACTTAGATTGAAAAAGAAAGAGGAAAAGTAAAGGAAAGATCAGACATTCGTTTATATAGATGTTTGCATAGAGAGCTAAGACTTTTTGTCATTTCAAATGAAATTGAATGACAGAGTAATATTCTATTTAACATAAATTACGTATAACCGTATATATAAAGAACCATCATTACGTTTCATCGTCCATTGAAAATTAGTCAAGCAGTTAAAATCCAAATAACTATATACAGTTAAAATACATGCAAATGAAATACACTTTGGACATTCCCCTTTTTCGTATTTCCAATTTCAAAGTATTTGCGACCTACTTTAAATGGGCGACAATCACGGCCCCAAAAAATCCGCTCCCAACTTTGCAATCCGATCGAAATCACTCTGTACATCGCAAAATCGCAATTTCCAGGCAGTTAATCATCGAGCTCGTACCAGACAATCCAAACAGCGAAATGGAAAATTTAATATTCCATTCCAGTCGAACTTCCAAAATCGTACCACCAATCCTCCTCCTCCTCCTCCTCCTCCTCCTCCTCCTCGTATTATACACAACGAGAATCTCGCGGCGCATTTACATAGCTATAGTACTTTCGTTAGGGCCTGCGGAATTTCGCTTAGAGCGTAAACTTGGTATAAAAGGTAGAGGCAACGACGACGATGATGACGACGATGACGGAAGTTGTATTAGCTAGTAAAGTTACACGCGGCGCGAAATCGTGTTTCGTCTTGCGGTTAGTAAAGCGCTTCTTCTTCTTTTTCTTCTTCTTCTTCTTCTTCTTCTTTGCGGTTGACGTAAAGTTGATAGTGCGAAAGAAATGTGATTTCTGATCGCAAGTGGCACAAGTACGCTCTGTTGTCCCATTTCACTCGATTGAGCTTTCAAAGTGGTTTTCGTTGGATCGATCGTTTTATCGGTGGAATCAGATTTTATTTTATGTAAAGAGTGATGTAATGAAGATTTAATGTACTGTCGTGTTACAGTGCATTAAGCATCGACAAATTTACGCTTCTATCTTTTGTTCGAATTTTCATAAGAAGTTTCGCAAGAATTGAATGAGCTTTTACAATGTAAATTAACTGTTATCGATAATTCAAAAATAAAATAAATGCAAATATTATTTAAAAATTTACAAGTTATTCTATAAAAAGAATCATAAATGTTAAAACATAAATATTATTGAACAACATGGTCAGTGATGCATCGATTAAATAATTTTCTCTACAGTTTGTTTTCTAAAAATATTTTTACGCATTAATCGATAAGTTGTAAAAGTTATTTATCCTTAAAAAAAAACCTTATTTCGTAAATTTTTACGATTCCCCATCAATACACAACCGTTGATCTACTACACCGTGAAAACTTATGAATTTTTCAATACCATCGAAAACGATGTCCCTTCTTATACACCTCCTAAAACTCCTCTCAAACAATGCTTACGACAATGGCAAGAGGCTGTAAATCGAAAAAAAACACGTAACATCATCGAAAATATCGTAGCCGAATACAATACCCATTGTGTGAGAACCGAATCTTCGCTCATGAACTCGTAATCTCTGACTTTGCTTCCCTCCTCCGAATAATCCATCGCTTTGACGACCCGTCCGACCGGCCTGTAAAATTACGCATTCAAGGTCGGCTTGCTAAGATTGTTCATCGAAGAAAAGTGCATGCATTATTCAGTCGGTCCGGTTAATAAAGTGAACGAGACGAGGGAGGAACTGTTCACGCCTCTCGATAATCGAGCATCGGATCGTGGCCACGTGTAAGCGATTTTGCGTCAGGGGAGAAGGGGAGGGATGAGTTTTTTTCGAGGCGTTTGTGATGTTGATTTATTACAGGGTAAAGTGGAAGGTAAAGAAAATGGTTGAATCGTCGGGATAATTGATTTCTTGTTCTTTTTAGGAATTATTAAGCTTTTCAGCTTTTCCTATATAAAAAAGAGATGGACTTGAAACCTAATGATTGCAATTGGTCGATTTGAAATCGACATGTAAAATTTGATTGGCCCATGATAGGGCGCGCGCAGCGCGCATAGACACTGCTAGTATATTAAAGGAAAAGCATTAGAGTTAATTTCTTTCAAATAAATTTCGTACTATTTTTAGATTAAGCATACAATTTCTCAAATAGAAAACTTACATAGATCTGATCTGATTAAAATTTTTAAATAATTACTACTATTTTTATTTCTAAATTGAATAAAATATTTTTACTTACTTTAATAACTATAAAAAATAATCTACAATCCTATTTACTTTTTACATTGAAGACCATATCTCACGGTTCCATTCATGAAACACCTAACAAAAAATATACAACGTGAAAATACCACACAATTAAACGCGAACAATCGAAATCACTCGAATTCCAACCAAATTCAAACGAACACTTCACAAACTCATCGACCTCGAACAAAAGCCTCCTCCTACCACCTCCTTTCGAAAGATCAGTCCCCGCTAACCCGGCCACTGACACTCGACGCAGATATCCGTGCATATACTGCGCGTGCCCGTGTATGCATATATATATATATATATATCTATATATATATATCCCTAAACCTCGGCATCAACCAAACGAGCGCGGATCAGCTGGATTCAACGTAGCATAGCAGTCTGTGCAAGCACGCACAAGCGCCAAAACGGGATGCAGTAAAGTACATCGTCGCCGGCGGACCCACGTGAATGATGAAACTCCTCGTAAAAGGCGAACTACATAATGCAAGCAACCTCGTGTATGTTTGTATACAAAGAAAGGATCAACGCCGTCGTTCGGCACAGGTTCTATAAGTACTAAAAACGAGTGAGGCTGTGTTTCGGGTACGGCTAGGCTGATATGGGATTCGTAGAAGTGTTTTATTAAAGTTGCGCTCGTGTATATTGGAATTCGTTCAGTTGCGGTCGGTAGTTTCGATTCGGAGTATGAGAAATCAGGATTGACGGGAAGAATGCGTGTCTTTTTGTTAAGAGTGAAACGTGGATGAAAAAAAAACATGAATTAATTGCTTTATTCAAAATGGAATGGTATGGCAAAGCATTATTCGTTGCAGTAATATAGAATTAAAATGCCATCTAAATACAATGAATTAAGGATTGTATTGTATGCCTGTATCGAGAGATTATTTTAATCGATGTAGACATAATAAATCGCTTTTTTTGGATTTAATTAGAAACTTAGTCACTCTTTATATAGTCTTCATAAAAGTAGATGCCATATTTCATTGACGCAGTTAGCTTTATGTACAATATTAATGAGCAATTAGAAGAAATAAAAAAAAAATTCATCGGTTCGATAACTTTTTTTTCTACCTAATTACTTAGGATTATTCTAGCGGAATTGTGCCTATTATTTACACTTGCTGCGCTTACAGAATAATTAATTGATAATATTTTCCTTACGGAGCCACATTGACACTGTATGATGTCACGAAGCAATAAGAATAACGAGTAACGGTCGTGGATAAAAAGTATTTTGAAAGGCTTCTTCATTTCGAAGATGTGTAATTAAATAAGGAAATGAATATAATGAATACATCGAAAAACTGGTTTTAGTCGAATATCAATCATTTCTAATCATACTTCTCTCACCTCTGATATAGACATACAAAGCGTACGAAATAAACAGGTTTTATAATGGCATTGTGACATTAGCGACAAAGGTCACGTTAATAAAGATGAGATTCTGAGCATTACCGTGTATATTTTATGAAAAATTTTACGAAAAATTTTACTTTGTTATTCAATTTTTAGCATTTAATGACTTTACTTTATTATTGTCAATTAGAATAAGCAAAAATTCCGTAAAAATTTCCGTAATCGCCGTCTTCTATTATATACTAGTTTTGTAATTCTGTATTAAATATTCGTTTGAAAATGATAATTTATCTTTAGCGATTTTTATTTGAATTGAAATAAATATATGTACATTTATTGTCTTACAGATGGAAACATCTATTTATAATTATAAATACTGTATTTTTCTTAACACATATTGTTTTCTTTCCAACTTACATATATCAAACGTTTAAATTTTAGTATTTTATTAAAACTCAAAAATATTTTAGGAGAACTTTAGTTTAGAATAAAAATGTATGAACTCTGAATTATACACATATACTTTCAATTTACTCTAATAATTTATTAATTGAATACAATTTAATTAAAATTACAAATTTTATTACAAATAAAAATACCATTAAATTTATTCTTCTTTCGGCATGGTAAGCTATGTTACTTCACTCTATACTTCACTCTATATATACATGCTATCTATTGAGATACTTGAAAATAGTCTACTGCCACTTCCTTATATAATAAATCTGAAAAAAAGTCTTAAATAAGTCTAATTTAAGATAATAAATAAAAGTAAAATTTCATTTTGAATGGATGAAAATATTTTATATTTAAGGCAGATTCGACGCGTGGTGACATATAACATGTCAGAGCTTAAGAAAACACCTTATTTGTTTTTGGTAATATTTCAAATTTTAATTTCATTAATTATCTCCTTCGAATTTTATTAAAAAAATGAAAAAACACGTTTCTTATTACTTATGTATTTGTCTGCTCTTCGTACCCATGCACAAAAATATCTTTATAACATTAATCGTTAATATTTCTTTAATTTGATCATCAATTCATATTATTACGGCAACATAAGAATTCCCATTAAAAAATTTTGACTTTAGTATTCTATTTAATAAAAATTATTTATTATGAAATGAACATGTAATAAATTTATTTCTCTATAAAGTTACATGTTTTTTAAAGAAACATTTTACACATACAGACATAAATGAAAAGTTTAATATCGTAAAAGTATTTTGTAGAATTTTAGAAACATTCATGTTTCCATAAAAAGTCGCCGAATAAATCTTAAAAGTCAAGCTAAGAAGTTAAAATTTATAAAATTAATATATCTCTCTAAAGATAATAAATAATTGAAAGTATCGAATGATGCATGGTAGAATATGATAGCTTCTTTGTTTGCTTGCTAAATGACTTATTTGAAACTCAAAAATAAATATGTATCTTTTGATCAGACCTCATAAATATTAAAGTACTGTATAAAAATACATTCACATCGATAATAATAGAAATTAAAATTAATTAACATTTTGTAATATCACGAATATTACGCTACACTTCAGTATTAAAAGGCAAATATATATTGAATTATTTAAATATTATTTTAGATTAACTACTTACTAGAATTATTCAAAGGATTTGAATTACGTTAGTTGATTTTAACTTGAAGGTAATCATATTGTAACAAGATGACTACAAAATATTATGTTTTTTTCGGCTGAATAGTCTTTCGACATCCGTGGAACGCATCCGTGGTTCCACCCTTACAAAGCGGTGCTGGTATCGCCACCGGACTGATACAGGTTCTGTGTATACAACTGCTATCCTTAAACTGTATGTGACAAGTTGCATGCTCTGGCTGTTCACTCTTTAACAGGTCTATAAAGCTATCAAACGACCAACGAAGCTGTTCTTCGGGTACCAGATCTCTAACGGTATTAGAAGTCAAGGCAGCAGTACTGCTAGAACTCTCCGTACTACTAGAATGATCATCTAACCGAATAGTAATAGCGCACTCATATAAATGAAACAACGCAAATAAAATAAGAATATGAGAAAATACGGAGAATTTATTCATTTTGTAGTTTCGGATGCCAGTTACACATCTAACTTAGAGCAAACTGAAGATGCATCGATGTCTGCAGTACTTATATATGGATGTTGTGCAAAGGCCATTAACATTAGAAACTCGTTTCTAACGACTTTAATTGAGCTTATTATACACTTATTGTCATAAAATTACACAAAAGAATAATGTTTTTACTTATATATTTTGCAATTCTATCAATCAAATAAAAATTAGAGGGAGATAATTAATTGAACTTCTAATTCTACTTCTACTCTTATTATTATAAAATTACGCAAAAGGTTTATTGTTTTACTATAATATGCTTTTTAACTTGCACTTGCAGGTATATAATTTTATATTTTGAGAAGCGTGTATTTTTTAATATTAAGCCATGATCAACAAGCATAATAAACTATACATACACTGAAAATTTTTTGGGCAGTTGCTGTACATGGCACGTGCAGCAACTATATCCATACCCACATTTCTCTTAAATTGTGTGTTTATTTAACAATTAAGAATAAATGAAAAACAAAATTTTATGTAGTTTCAATTCTAAAAAATAAATACTATTACCCAACGTTATCATTCTTATTAACTCAACGAGCTAAAAATATAAAAAAATTGTAATTCACAAGGAGTTGTTTGAATTTTTATCAGAAAAAAATTCTTTATTTAATGAAGTACTAAATAAAATATAATTTTTTATACTTAAAAAAGTACTTATTATTTTATTTATAAACAAACAGACAGAAGTTGTATATCGGTTACGATACTTGATACATTTATAATTTTTTTAATTCATTGTCATAAAAATGAAATCGTTATATGATTATTACTTTTATCCTTGCTGCAATGGCAACGTCTTACGACAACCGCCGGATACAAACATCTCGTTAGGAGCACAACGAAGAGCTGGAATCGCTATACTTGCAAGACATTCTTCAGCATATTCTACCTTGCACGTACTATTCTCGGATTGATTTTGAAGCCAATCTACTGCTATCTGGCACATTGAGGGTTCATTCAATACTATTGATGACTCAACAACTCTCTGAATATCAGATGTCCTTCGGACAATGCATACTTTTTGCAATTCAATTATACAAAAACCGTCTTCTGGCTTTATTCTATCAAATTCATTTATGAATTCCTCACACGTCCAAAGTTTCAGAAGTTCAAATGACAATGCAGTAGTTTCTTTGACAGTGGTTCCCTCGACAGTGGTTTCTTCGACAGTGGTATATTCATTATTTCTGATACCAACCGAGAATTACACTGGTAACACTGGGCAAAAAAACAGAAAATTATTATGAGGTTGTTGTTCATTTTCAGAGTTTAAGTGTAAAATATGATGCAACAAACTTGAATGAAATGAACATTTACGCATTTCTGTTCAGCTTATATAATGCGAACGGGAACAATCAACTTCGAAAACAGGTTTTAAATCTATGCTACGATTGAGATACAGCTACTTTTCGAAATAAAAAGTGATGGGCTCCAGGCTTTAACCAGAACTATTGCATCACAAATTAGGAACTCTCTCCATAAGTCATGGCCATTACCACTCGGCTTTCTTTTAATCGTCCTCATACTGTTATTGCATTCCTTACTTTTATGTTTATTTATTATTATTTAACATCACACAGGAGTACGTGTATATATAAATATTTATTTCACACTCGACCGATATGGCCCCTTTTTGCCACTGAAACTCGGAGCAAAAATAGCATATTTTTACCGAAAAATAAATAACCGTATTTTCTTGACCAAATTCTACTTTCGTCCCGCAAAAGCAGGAATAAAATACTTCTTCCCCGCTTTACGGGACAAAAGTAAAACTAACATTTTTTCATTGTTTTTTTTTTTTAATAATACTACTTATTCTATAATAAATTCGATCCCTCTTCTCAGGGTAAAAATATGGCCACGGTCGAGAGTGAAATGAAATACTATATGCAACACGGGACAGTAGATTTTTTCCCGGGAGTTACTACCTCATGACAAGATTCTTACTCGGGTAGTAAATCTGGTAACTCTGCATTCCGTCTCCACTGCTTTCCGCCTGAGCCGCGCGCTATCAACCAATATTCATTAATTAATTACGGAAAATCTAAGGTATTTAGCTCACAACTATTTCGACTTTCCTGCAGATATTTTTGGAACAAAATTGGAAACATGGGATTACGTTTCAAACCAATTTCTTTATGTTCTATAGTAAAAACGCATTATCTTTTAATTATAAACGATTTGGGTTAGCCACGAAAAAGGACATCCTACGAAAATTTTCAAATATGAAAAATAAAAATAGAAACAATAAGTTTCATTCGTTTATTTTCAGAATTAAAAAAAAATTAATTTCTTCAAAAATTATGACTATTTAAAAATGAAAGTAAGGAAATATTAAAATAATCTTTGTTTAAAACTTACAACATTTATTTCAAGAGTATAATATTCCAGTTTTTATAAATATCAAATTGATTCTAGTGAATCAATTGTTGCAAAAATATAACTGATCTGTTGTTTGAAAAAAAAAGTACAAAATCATGTCGTTGTTCCACTAGTGTATTTTTTATTGCTAGACGTGAGTTTTTTATTCGAAACATGTTTTGTCTCTCAAAAAACTACTTCAAAGTGTATCGTATATAAAACCATAAAAATACTCTAAATATTAAGCAGAAATTACTATCACAGAATCATCTTTTAAATCCCCAACGACGAGAATCTCTCAAAACCTACCCAACATTCGCAAACATAAGGCAACTCGGATAACTTCATTTAAAATCGAAAGGGACAGGCGTTGGAAAATTTATCTTCTGCACTTTAATTTCCTCGTGATAGATAGGAGGCAGGCAGGCCTCTGGAAGGGCCGATCGCGATTGGATTTTTAACGAGAATCGCTCTCGTGCACCCTCAAGTGCTAAATTTACAGGTACTGATAGAGTAAAGAGAGAGAGAGAGATAGAGAGAGAGAGAGAGAGAGAACGATAAGGAAAAAAAGTCGAACACGAGAGATGGAAGGAGCAATTGCCCCTGTCGCGCGCGAGAGCGAACGCGAGAGTCTTGTAATTAAGCGAATTGTAGTTTTACAACTCGTTTAGCACCTTCATCGTCGCTCTTTCGTGTCGACGTGCGGTTCTGATCGGTAGTTTTGGCTCGATGATAGGACGAGCGAGTGGTTAAAGGCTATTATTAGATCCAATTTGTTATCTTTCTTTTTTGTCTAATAAGTGGCACGAGTGAATTTGCAGAGGACCGGTTGAAGACGACCCTACGGCGAATAGGAATTAGCGAATTTTCAAATTGGTGCCCTAAATTTCATGATAATGAAATAATATATAGTTATTCAATTTTGTATAGAATGTAAGAACAATAGAAGAATAGAATAATGGTTGAATGAGTATTGTTTGCAATGTAACAACAAATTTATGACCTATTTAAAAGAAAAGAAGATTTGATTGATTGACTAAAGACAACTAGTGCGTGAAGTGAAAGTATATCAATACGATATCTTTCAGATAGTATTACTTGCGTAAAGTGAATCTTTGGATATATGAAGTATACTTTTTCATAAGTAAACTTTACATACAGCTGGTTAATTTACACGCAGTATGAAAAAAAGAACCCTCTGCACATCCAAAAATCGAATTTATACACGCGCTGTCCATATGCCGTGTGTATAGTATACACAACTTTACATACGCTTGCAAAAAATATCGTTATAATATGTAAGTCAAACATTGTATTATCGAACTACCAACAAACTTGTCAAAAACAAAAACCACTTTACCTAAGTAAAACACACCGCATGCAAATGAATTTCTGCATCCATTACAGAACTCACCAAATCCAATATGCGCTGCCCAAAAACTCGCCTACACCTCTTTTTGCAATTACGACAACTCAATGGATTTCGCGCGCGTTCGACCTGCAGTAGTGCGCGACGACGAGCGTCTCTCCGATCCAATCACTCGCGACAAAAACGCAATCGCGCGAATACGCCGCCGAAAAAGTGGATTAATTCTCTTGCGTTGGGGTGCGACGACGATCGGAAGTTCGTGCGTAGTATAGGGATATGAATTCGGTGTTATACGTGCGGATGAATTAGGGAGGAGATGTCGTAACGCGCATGTGTAAGTACACGTTCGCAAAGTATAGTAAGCATAAAGATGTACAATATTGCGCCAATATTCTGGTGGATGCTTAATTGAATGTTGCCACTGTTTTGCCTTGGTTTGGTGTTGTTATAGGAATGTTGAGTTGTGGTGTGATGCAGGGAGACGGTGTTGATGATGCTATCAATAGCTTTTTGAGGTTTTTCGACCTTTTTCTAGAGAGTAAGAAAGTGATAATTTTCAAAACTGTTTATGAATCATCCTTACTTATTAGACATTGCAATGATTTGTGATAAGGAAATTTCTTTAATAAATAAAAAAATGAATATTGCATGTTATTTCAATTAATTATCTGCCACTGAGTTTTCTTTTATTCAGTACTTAAAATTGCATGAATTTTTGGCGATGGAAAATAATAAAAATATCTTAAAAATAATTTTATTGAACTTATTAATTACATTAGCAATGCTATTCTAATGATGTAAGAGCCATTACTTCTAATAATCATTCCCTTCTCACTGAATTATTCCACCTTTCCACATTCATTATGTTAAAAGATCTTCAATCATCCCGCTGCATAATCTATTTAAATCATACGAATTTCTCCCTTTTGCGTGATGAGACCTTTTATGGACTGTGCAAAGCGATCCATTGAAGGAAATTGTCGTTATAACATTCCTCGTGCCGCCACCACTCAAATTATCCATCATCCCTCCGTAACGAAATTGTATTCACATCCTTCCTCCTTCTCATCTCGTATTCTTCCCATTGTCCCTTTTGTTCGGTACTTTGTCGCTTAATTTGTTTTGTCTCTTTGAAGGGATATTAATATTAACGACGTTACTTTGGAAAGTTATTCCTTGATCACTGGATTAGACGAAAGAGCTTTCCGAAAAAAAAATGTTATTCCAATAAGCTTTGTCTTATTGAGCCTCATATATAATTATATACATTCTTGGTGTTATGGAGACCGCACTTCTTATCTACCATTTGTAAATAATTTTATGAAAAACAAGAAAGCACTTATGGATATTTTAACTAAAAATACACAAAAATTTTGCATAAATATTACACAAAAGTCTTCTTGAACTTATGCTAATTTTCCCTACTTAAACTTTTAAAAATCACTCTACCACGACTGCCAATAAATTACCCAACCATTTCCTGGTAGAAATTCGTCTATCACGAAATGGCCAGAATCCTAGTAAAAGGGTAGAAAAAATGGCCAGTTAATTGCCTGCGATGAAACGCTTTTTCTCCTATTATTCTCACATTTAATAGATTGGGACTAAAATGACATAACCTCAAAATTTTCTTTTTAATTTCTATAACGAATTTGACATTAGATTGGAAGATATTCAACTTTAACTGATAGCTTACTAAAATATAAACAACATACGAAGGTCAAAAAAGTCTTGACTTGAAGAGAAATGACCATTTTATAGCCAGTTCCTAATTTAAATGACCATTTAATAGGTAGAAAATATTTTGGATTTTCACCAGGGTTAACCAAAATCTAAATAAATCAATCAAACATCGCTAAATTGAGAACCCATCTTTTTCCAACAAAGTAACAAACCGTAAAGACAGTATATCGAGCGGTGTTTTACCGTCGCCACCCGGGCAACAGACTCCTGCCAATGGATTTTACGCTCGCTTTGTCGTATTCAAAGTACCTGCTGCGAGGTTAACGTACGGCAGCTTAATAACGATCACTTCACTCGCGCAATGAATGTTTTTCCTATGCGCCTTTTACCTTGAGCTCCCATCCATCGAGAAGCGCAGGGGCCGATGGATGGCCACGGGTAATGCGTGCGTACGAGATAAATGGACGTCGAGATAAAAGGAATAAGAAATAGGGAACGAGGCAGGGGAAGAAGGATCATCGGTGGTTGCATAGAGGTGGAAGGTGATCGGTATAGCTCGAAATATCGATGGGTGTTTATATCGCGTGTAGTTTAACCGTTTCTATTGCTAGGAACATTATTATATTACAAATACTTTTAACCAGTTTCTAGCAAAGCCATCATATATAACTCATGTCTATCTCTGCCATCCTACTTTTCAGATTCTTGTTTCTAACAACTTCATATTTTTCGGCTTTCCTTTCTCTACTGCACAACTACATCATCAAACGACTTACTATTCCTACCAACCATTTACCTCGCGTACCCGATTCCCATTGTTCCATCGTCCTGGAATTCCATCCCCCGCACACTCTTCTCGCTTCACATGCGAAAAGAGATACGCCGAAGGATCTTTGTGACCCGGGGGAAAATTCTCGCGTGCATTATACACGTGGCACATGATTATGCATATATAAGCGAGAGAGAGAGAGAGAGAGAGAGAGAGAGAGAGAGAGAGAGAGATAGTATAGCTTTCGCGCCTTTAGCTACGATGGAAGCTCGCGCAAGCAACCAAAGGCGGGAAATACGAAAATCCTTTGTGGCGCATGAGTATAGTCAGAAGGTCGCCCGCAGCGAGCGCGCACACCTTTGTACTCGCTTGATCCGTTTAGGGAAAGGGAGAACAGCAGCCTCGCGTGTATCTCGCAGCGCTCTTCTTACTTATCGTATCGAGCTGTGGGAAAGTTTCGCGAAGGGCTTAGCGCGACGCATCGGGACTTTGTAAATAATTTTGCAAAGGGAGAGCGGAAGCAGAGCGCGATGGTTAATTAAGTCGGATGGGAAGGAGGGAGGCTCGTGGTTTATTTGCATTTTGTATGCAGGTGCGGAAGGAGAGGGAGAAGGGGATGTATATAGAGGGGCAAGTTTTGAGAAAGTCATTTTGTAGTGATATAAGAGATCTATCGGTTTGGCAGTTTTTTTTTTCACGTATTAACAGTTTAATAATATTAATATTTCTCTATCCTTTATTATTTAGGTTGTTGGGTAAGTTATCAAAATCAAGCCTTGACTTCATGCAGTTTACGTAAGTCTAAACATAAATATAAAAGAAACTTTTTAATTAACACTACTTCTACTTTATATTGGTTGGGAATCCATTACTTTTCAAAACAAACATTGTTCAGGGTTTAGTTTCAATCCCCGTTACGTCGAAATTTTCGGGGGCATTTTTTCAAAAAGTACTGTCCAGATCTTTCGGTGGTACAAGGCGAGTCTGTAGTCCCGGGTTAGTGTAGTCGAATCTGATGTAGTCGGATTGAATAAGAACGATGATTGCGCTGAGTACATACGTACAAAAAGTTCGATTCCATTACGGGTTTTGCTCAAGAGCTTCGTACAATTTAGAGGATTTGTTTATCAATACGCAGCTGACTTCCGTCGCTGTTTAGAATCATATGGGAGCAGAAGTACGGCGACGTTAAGCAATATAAAGAAACAATAAGTAACTGTACATGTTATCGATAATTTCAAATCATAAAAAAACCAAAGCGAACATTTTTATTCCTAAATCGTCTGTATTAGCATCCCTAAGTAAAACTACATCTCATTACCGTTACATTAACGACCATAACAAGCCACTCTCACGGCAACAAAAATATTAAAATCCCCGGTAATAAAAACTGAGCTGTACTCGTCATCTTACACGCGATGGCGACTGCAGCAAAAAAGTGCAAAAGAATGTAAGACGCGTTAAAAATTTTTCCAACAGCAGACAATTCAGCCAGCTCGGAGGGAAAAGGAAAAGGTGAATGTCGTAAAACGCAAACCGGAAAAATGCAAGAGTAAGAGCAGGAGAGAGAAGGAGGACGCGTCTGATGCGTACACGAAATAAAACTCCAACGCGGTGAAGAAACAAAGAGAGAGAGAGAGAGAGATGCAGCTATATAACACTCATACGGCTAAAGCGAAAGAGAAGCCGTGTGGCTTTATAGGATTGGAGCTATGTACACATCACGCGTTGTGGTGTCCGAATACATTTGGAATAACGCGCGTTTGTAATTTTATTTTCGGGGTTTCGCGGTTTCTTGGTACAGTGGACTTTTGCGTCGTTTTGTTACTTTAATCCTAATTTATTTTCGGTTTCATTACTTTTTATTCGAAGAACAAAAAAAAAGAAAACATGTCTGACTAAACCGGGCACGTATCTACTTATACTGTAGACTTCTTTCACGGATATATTTATACATGCGTGTAATTCCGGTCAACAGGGTATCAGGTGTGCGAATATCCGTGTGCGCCATAACACCTAATCTCGGCTTTTGCGCATAAAGTAGGTCAAGCCTAACGACTTAATTGTTTTCGTATGTGTTATCGCGTGCCTTTTTAGATTACGCTTTATTAGTGTCATTATTGAAATATTACACGAGCTCGAGCTTAACGCCATTATCAAGAACGTTAAAGAGTATGCACTGATTGCCGTCGCACTTTTGAAACATAAATTAATAACAGTGTAGAGTAACTTCAAGCTTTTTGTTTTTATTTATATTAAGCAAGACTTTAGGATTGGTTTCTGGATGTAGAAATGTAAGGAAAGATGCAATATTGCAAGATAGATGCTAGATAGATAGACTTTAACACTCTAAAAAATCTCAAATAATGGACATTGTTGGCTTTACATTGAAAAAGTCTTAAAGAAAAAGATTTTTTTTCAAATGGTATCCATTAAATATTTTAAAGTCTTAAATATCATTCCAAAAACAGAAAGTAAAACTAGAAAAATACCCATTTATTTGCTCTTATACCTACTTAAAAAAAAAATTATATTCTTCCAATGTTATCAGAGTAAAGAAGGCTTTTTCCAACATTTTCATTAAAATAATAAAAATATCCAGATCTTTAATTCTTAAGCGTGCTATAATCTAATATTATTACTTTCTTCATGTTTCTACACCCAGAAGCATATATCCCAAACTTCCAGCTGAACCCGTGATCTGGATCCCTAACAGTGTCCTGGTAAAATAAAAGTCCACCGAACTGTACTTCAATTCCGAATGAACCATACAGGCTCTCTCTCTCTCTCTCTCACTAAGTATCAATTTGCCAAGCCACTAACTTTTCGGGCAGATCCACAGGACGCATGCGCTTACCTTCCTTAATCACAGTGCGCGTCTCGCCTCTTAAAATCCACCTCTCTGTGCCACTATATTTTCATAAATCTCCATTTCCACATCCGCTCGTAGGGTGAACAAATAAAACGATATCGTTTTTGACATTCCAGACAGGTACACGACCACCGTACCTTTTCAAATAAAAAAAAACAATCTCTCTCACCTTTCTTTTCATATAAAACAGACAGTACTGCGTTCATGTTGCGTATTCTAAACCGCGCACTGAAAGTATAACCATCATACATACTATTTCGTACGCACATATCTACATATATGTGTGTGTGTGTGTGTGTGTGTGTGTGTGTGTGTGTGTGTGTGTGTGTGTATATATGTATATATATATATATATAT
>JAYJLV010036509.1:0-25551 GCA_036873485.1 Torymus texanus
AATAAATAATTAATACGCTTGTTACGGCTTTTCCCTCTACACCGTGAGGGTTTTTACGCCGAAGCAAGTGGGTTTGTACTCCGCGTAAATTTGCATTTTCTTTTATTTAATAACCATTCACTCACCCATCCATTTCCTTCTTTTATTGAACTCATATAAAAATACAGAGAGTTTGGTTTCATGGAGTTAATTTTGTTTTAAAAATTGAGTCCATGCTGCATAATCCCGAAGAAAACATTTTAGTTGCAAAGCCCTGCGTTCATGTAGGCACTTTTCAACTCTTCTTTGCGAATTTCTCGTATTTCTTTCATTGCAACGTTGATTTCTGCTTCGAGAAAACTGTCACTTGACATGAGTATAAGTGCCGTTTTGTGTTTCTCCGTTTTACTTTTGTTTTTTTTCCTTGTTGCATTTCTCAACGCTCGTAAAGCATCGTGTGTTTACTGCGTTTTTTTACTCGCTTTTCTTAGCAGATTGTCTCATATCGCGCTAGATTTTTTGTCGACGACTTAAACGCACGTCATTTAAAAAAAGTAATCGTCAAGAAGCTACCTTCTCCTACGATTTAACTACTTGCTTCTTCGACTTCTTTGAAAGACTGTTTCTTTCACGATCAAGGAGAATATCAGAATATGTATGGAAGAACCATGAAGTTAGCACTAGTCTATACTTTTTGCTTTCTCAAAGAGGAAGCTTTCTAACGGTGAAAAATAATTTTAAGACAAACATTGTTTCTAAACTTTTGGCACTAAAGTTCGTTGTTTTTGAGGAAAAACATTTTTGTGTATGCGTGCACATGCGCACATATATGTGTGTGCTTTAAGAAATGCAACAATACCCAAGAAGTCCATTTGTCAGTGCAGTAAAATAAAACATGTCATATCATACAGTAAATGCATCATATATGCTTCTCTGTTTCTCTTTCTGGAGAAAAAGTTTTGGAAAAGTACCTTCTTTGAGAGTTTGCATCCAACAACCGATATTCTCATCTTTGTCTTCGAATGCAAGCATTGCAACATGTCGGCGAAAAAGTTCAAGAATGTATATCAGAAACCGCGCTCGAATTTGTACTAAAATTTCACCACGATAGGCAAGCAGAGAAAAAATGAGTAGGAGAGAGTTTTGCAGAGGAGGAGAGGGAAGGGAACAAGTATATATAAAAAAAATAACCAAAAATTTCTACGATTTCGGAGTGTCCATAGTTATGATATTTTTTTTTGTGTCAATCTTACTGAAAAGATTTTAAAAATGTTTTTGATTCAGGCATGAATAATTTCGTCTAGAAATTGTGTATATAGATCCTTATAATAAAAAATAATACTGGAGAGTCACTATGAATTCAGATGTATGACTTTGTTATTTGGCAGAGTATTTTGTGTATTTTACCTTGAATGAACTTACGTAGCAGTTAATCATTTAAATCTTTTTTAGTTCTGGGAGAATGAAACACAATGTTACGTATACTAAACTTCCTGAAGGAATAATTTAATAAGTTTCAAATAGACATCTCAATCCATTAAAAAAAAATAAAGTACTATTGAAAATGTTTGCATATACGTACATTTGTAAGTAGTCAAAATCGGATTCTGTCGGACATGTGCTTTGTTCTTCTGACTTGATTTATATATGAAAAAAGTTGTGAGTCTACGAGAGAGTATTCTTATCAAAAGCCTATTAAAAATCGAAATCACAGTTCACCTCGCATAAGTAATTAGCGGCTAAAGAGCAAACGTGTAAGCTCATATTAGTAAACATATCGGAGGAACGAAGAAACTGCAGGTCTTACCCTAGTAACTAAGAAATCGAACTATCACTATATTGCGCATATGCCATGATAGATCATGCATGGTTGATATAAAGTAACGGTTAGTATTATAATGTGAAAAAAACTTTTCTTCTTTGATTATACTTTTACTCATATTCAGTATTAAATGTTACTGATTTCTATTTTAGTGTTGAAGAATTGTATTCAGAAAACTAAAATAATAATTTACACCACTCTAACCTCGAAATCATAACTTGAATATAATTATTCAGCTCTCGTAGTATAAAATACTGTATGAAACTCGTGTGTAAGCTGATTTTTATAATCACCTTCTATACCAATGTCATAATGTACTATTAAGTCTGAAATTATCTGTAATGTTGATGTGTTATGTTGACTCGCGAGGAGACTGCACACCGACACCGTCAAGGAAATGGACAGAATTATTAGTAGTTTACCAAGATAGTAGTATATCCGGTGGTTTTTTAAAAATTTTTCAACAATTGTCAAACCTATTTGCAAATGTACGTAAATGATGCATTGTTGGTTATCGGGTTAATAGAGTGCTTTGAGAGTTAATTTTTGATAACTAAAGATGAAGCCCAATGTTTCTATTTCCATCTCATAGATCAAGGATGTCTCATCTATCGATTGTTATTTTGAAAGTATTCATTATACGAAAACAAGTAAACGGTTGACATGAAATGCTAAACATAAACTTTGTTTCGTTAAAAAATATAAGCTTTTTCTAAAAATCGATTCTCAAGTCTCCTCTCAAATTAGTTTAATATTCAGTTATAATATATTGAGTTTACGCTAGGAATTAATTAAGTTATACAATTATTATACACAGAAGAAATTACTCTTCAAAAGGTTTGAGTAAGTGACTCGTACGAAAGTAATTTGTACTTTGCACCGAAAGTTGTAAATGTTGGTCTTTCTATCCTTTTATTTCTTTAATATGGCTTCATTCAAATTTAATTCCCGGAAGGAGTTCGCGCAGTTCCTTTCAACTTTCTATTCAATGATAAATGCGTGTTTTAGTTTGACTTTTGCTCGCGGCGGTAGCGAGTACGATGGCAGCGCCAACAATGCAAGTTCGGCACACAAAACGTCTGTCTATTTAGACGTGTGCGTACGGAACCCTGTATAACTTACAAACTTGTCACACTTGGCACGCACCCATGCTGTGTCCGCAGTAAATGTATTCACCCTCAGTGTACTGTGCCCAAGAACAGCTGAGAAGTTACTATGAGAAGTCAATGGTAAGTAAGTACCGAAGAAAAAGAGTTTATTATAATTTTCTGATAATATCCATGTAAAACGAAAGGTATATGAAAGATGTATCATACTTCAGTGGTACAGTAGTAAGAAAAACAATAAAAATTATTGTTGCACTAACACTTTCATATATATTACAGTAGAAGCTTTTCCTCCGATAAAAATTTGTATCTTTAGTTAGAAACATTCAGGAATCTATAAAAGACGTCAACAAAAAGTATGTAGCACCTGAAGAACTACTAAAGAAAACCAACTTAACTACTCAAATAAAAGTTGTAACCGTAACCTTTTCGGGAACAATGAAATTTATTGGATTTCACAACGGTACCATTTCTCTGTGACTTACATAGAGTTTGCGCGTTGGGCTCGCGAAAGAGAGGGTCGGAAATGTGTCTATAGAACCGGCTCATAGTGTGTCACGTATGCACGACATACCGCAGTCCCGCGCGCCAGCTGACGCGGGTGTTATTGTATCGGCTAATTTGCATATTAGGTCGAGTATTTAAACTTTCACCTGCACCGTTATTGCACGTGCGCTTGTACGCGTGCGCTCACCGAACCGCGTTAAGATCGACTGTCATTCAAATGTGCTGGCAGCGTGCAAAACAATACTTTGTCTCTTCCTCGGTAGTTGCGGCTGTTCCGTAATTTTCAACTCGGATATATATATATATATATATATATATATATACACACAATACGAACAATAATGTTAAGCTAGTACATGTCGTTTACCTCGTTTCTAATTTCCGTAAATATCAACAACGAAAAATTAGTGCTGCGAATATGTGAGTGGGTGAACTTCGTTGAGGGTAAAAAAGTGTTATCTAGAAATATGCCTGCAAAAGACGTTATCTGAGAATTTGTCTGAAGAAAGCGTTATCTCAAACTCCAATTGAAAAAGTCATTATCTATGAATTCGGCTGAAGAAGACGTTATCTCAGGTTGCATCTAAAAAAGGCATTATATTGAAATTTGATTAAAGAAGACGTTATGTGTTAAGACCTGAATGAAGTTGGTAGCACGACTGACTTTTTCGATATTTAACATTGCTAAAATTGCATTTTATACCGGAAAAAACGAAGCATAAACAATTACTAGGCATTTTCCGCCTATTAAATAATATTTATGATTCTATCGCAACTTTATATCCTCGTATTATGAGAAATTGGGATAGCAAAAAGTAATTGTGCACTTTTTTCACAAAAACTACTGTTCTTAGGTCTACGATTAGTGCCCTTCTGCACACCCGCGCATGCTTTTTTGCATTTATTACATCGAGTACATACGTGTCCTCCATTACTAATTGCGAAATACCTCTTCCCTAGGATTTGAAAAATCAAAACTTGTTTTAGCGTTCCCTTTGTTTCGTAGGGGCCGGCGCCTCGAATGCCTGCGAGCGCACTGGCTTGCCGCTATTGTGGGCCGTTCTCTCCAAATGGAAGTGGATGCTTGTTACGTTGCCTTCGATTCGATTCCTTCCGGGCATATAGAAAAACAAATGAAAAACTGTGTTTGTCCATATGTTTTTCATATTTTTTTAATAAAAGTAGATAATGCTTCAAAACAAATTAGCAGTTTTAGAAGCAGTTTCCTATTGAAATGGATAAAGTACAAAATTAATTTTCCGTCATTTAAAAGGTATTCGATCGCATTATCTAAATTGAATTTTCATACAGTACTCATGTCTTGAATTAAAATTATTTCTCAAATTCCAAAAAAACTGTTCGTACAGATTCATATACTTATGACATTAATGAAAACTTTTTAGATATACCATCACATATAATACATTGAATTCGACTTAAAAAATTTAATCATAAATTCAAATAACGAGCAATTAAGAGAAAACTCTATGTAAAAAATTATTTGAATGACATCGTATCCTGCCTGTGTAAACTGCCGACAGCTGTGTTTACACTGATAGCAGATGAGTCATATAAGGTTACAAGGGCGTATTATATCGTAAATTGTTGTCAAATTTGTTATCATGAGGTCAGTTTACGAGAACAGAAATGTAAAATTGTCAAAAGACCTTTACATTAAGATACGATATAAATATTATTTTCTAATATTTTAAAATACACTTAAGTAAATATTTTTCTATCAGAAGTCTATAAAAAAAACAAAAGAAAAAAATTAATTCTTTAACATTGTTTATTCAGACTATTTTCTACACACTCTCTCTCATTTTCTCTCTCTCCATCTCTCCCTCTCTCTTTCATTTAACATGTACAAGCGTTTATAGCTAGGCCACTCAACATAACCTACTCTAATGAAGTGTGCTAATTTTGCATCGAGTTTCGCAGCCAATTCATCCGCTCGCGCACTGTGCGCAACGAGGATGGATAATATCTCCTTACCTTGAAGTGACACTTCACGACCAAGATTTTGCCAGCGCAGTATCGTGCGACATTTAAAGAAAATAAAATGATAAATCGAAAAATTTCACCGTATTCTTCTAATTCTTTTAATTGAAAAAAAATAATGCATGTGCAATAATATTATCGAAACAACAAACTACTTTATTGAAAACTATTGTTAACTTCGTTCAATCGTTTGATTGTAATCGATTCCCATAGTGAAAGGGAGAAACCGCGTCAACAATCAGCAATCAAATATTAAAGCTCACAATAAAATCCCAATATCCAAAACCAATTCGATGCTTAATCCGCGAAGTTGAACGCGGGTATTTTCGTTTTCTAACAAAGCGTGACTGAGCCGCGGCTTAAAAACTGGTTAGAGCTCAGTGCGCACGTGCCAAATATCCCTTGGGCACTGCTACAGCATTGTGTGTAGGCGTGTACGTTAGTACCGTTCAATGAGAGAGAGAGAGGAACGCGCCTGCGCAAGGTTATGAAAGCGCTCTTGTTGATATTCATACCGTGGATAAGATGAAATGCAAGAAGTGTACGTGCCCAGGAATCGTCAAAATTTTCCGTCTTCTTTTCCGTTTGACTTCGTCTTTCGCGTACCTCTCGCTCCACTGACCTGTTCCCAGCGCAAGGAATCATAGCCAGACATTTCAATCTCCACGGCTTCCGCACTCGAGAAATTTCGCGTTCTTGATTTTGTTCTCAATCTTTTGCTCTTTCTCTTTCAGACCTTTGTCGTCACCATTGCCGCCACCACCAACGCTACCGCTACCGTCACCTTCGTTCTCTTTACCTTTTGCTTTGTCACTTTGCCGACGGTCTTTTTACTTATCGTCGTTCATTCTGGTAGCGATGTTTGTGAGTCTCTACTATGGGCGTGCTACCGTTGAATAGAAAAGGAGAAATTGCGTGAGCCAAACCCGCAAACACGTGCAACTATTGCTACTGAAAGCATACTTTAGTGAAAGCTACACACAGAAAAATAAATCTTTATATTAAAGGAATGTCATTTGGATATTGATAAACGAATATTTCTTAATAGTTAAAGAAATTCATTAACAGTTAAAAAACCTCTCGTTTAAGATGTTTTCTTATATTAAAGTTATGGTTCCTTAACTATTAAGTCGCATTCATTGGCCTGCGAAATGGAAAGACAAAGTCATATTCCTTAACTATTGAGACATATGAGTTTCATCATAAAAACAGGGATTATTTTTATTAATAGCAGGAGAATTTAATATGTAAATTATTTCTTAATAATAATTGAATTTGCGTTCATCACAAATACTACTTGCGTGTAGTATTTATTTCGACGTATTCTTCTCTTCATACGATTTTTTATCGGGGAATTTTTTTGTACGTAGCTACATGCTGACCTCTATCTATTGAAATATTACATTTCAGCAATCACTTTTTAGTTTTAATATAGGACAATAAAAATTTATTACTGTAAATAAAAAAGAATGTGTAAAGGAAAATCACTGATTTTCAAAAGTGAACTATGTTATAAAATTATGCATAGTTTTATTTTTAACAAAAAAAATGTTTGAAAAAGTTGTGGGTGTTTCCCGTAACATAGACAAAATAGAATATAAAAACAATTTTCTTAGAGATGAAGAAAAACAAACTCATGTAGATAATGAAAGAATCAATAACGGACACGTGCCGTTGATAGAGCTAATTACTTTGGAGGTCGATAGCATTTTTAAGTGCTTTATAATTAATTTAAATAATGTCTGATATAACGTTAGGTGATAAGCAAAAAATTCAATGGGCGATAGAGAATGGCGAGAAACGAACTACTAGTCAGCATCTCACGAATCGATGGACCTCGCGATAGCTAGGTCACCTCGACGAAAAGCAGAGGAAAGCATTGGATTGCCATATTCAAAGCAATCAACAAGCGTATGTACATCTCAGCTGAAGAAGGATGAGAACGTGCATAAGCGGTGAAGGATTCGCCTTCGAGAAGAAGATCAAGATTTAGAGAGTGTACTACGCCAAAAGAGGTAGACGCCCGCGATACTCCGAGGAGGACTTTAGAGCGAGCCAATTGCACCGACATCAAGAAATTCCTCTCTATTGCACGCTCTCTTGCCCTCTCGTTCTCTTCATTTATATCTAGGTATATGATGTGTATATTTAGAAGTGTAAACACAATGTATATATCTATAAAAAAACATATTTACGAAAATAGAATATTATATCTACAAAAACGCAGAAAGAAGGTCTTATGACACAGTTTTAATAATACAGCCATTTTCAAATATCTTAAGAATTGTATACTTCATATATCTCCAAATTCTGACGTAATGGATCTGACCCCCAGTTTGTGTTCAAGGGGGCAAAATACACAGCAATATGATGATTAGACCGATCATTTTTCTGTCTGCCTGTATAGTCAAACGTTTAATGAGTTAACCGACTACAGTAACCTAATAAATCCTTATTAAATTTCATATTTTATATAATTTAAATTCCCTAACACGGTTTAGATGTTTCCCTTTCAATTTAAAACGGGTTGTCGATGGTTCTTCTGTTTTCTCCTTCTGTTTGGAAAATGTCGATAATATTAATCCTTACTTTCACTGCGGGGACCATCAGAACTCACTGCATCGCCACATTGGGGGTAGTCAACAGACGCATACTTATCTCCACTCAAGGACGATGAAAATATATATAAAGAGTGGAGTCGTCCTCGGGAAGATGATCAAGATTTAAAGTCAGAATGTACCACACCAAAAGATGTCGACGTCCGCGATATTCCGAGGAAGACTTCATCATGAACTAGGCTTTCAAGACGGCATTTCCGCACCGGACCACAACAGCCAAATCAACATCAACGATTTCAGACTTACGAGAACTTGGTCAAGCAATGCCTCAATCCACTACACGTTCAGCCTGGAGACAGGGCTCCCCTTTTATCATTTGAGAAGATCATCATGATGACATCGTCCGAAGAACACCCCCCCCCCCTATATTTTACGGTTCCAACGATATAAAATAATATTATATTGTACTAAAATAAAACTATTTCTTTTTCATAGAAGAAGCTGTGTAACGGTGAACAAAATTATCAAGACAAAAAATGTTCAAAAAGATGTTTTAAGTCAATATGGGTTGATATTTTTTTATTTTGAGAAATTTTTTTTCGTGGATGTATGTACGTGTGTATATAAAGTGTTTTTATATAGACTTTTTATATCTCGGAAACGAATTGACCACTTTTCGTTGGACAAAGCCTATTCTCTTTAGATATAGCTTCTACAGATATAGCTTCAGATCGAGTTCGTTGGCCAAAAAAATCGGTCGATTGCGATTAAAGATATTTGAAGTTAAAAATATTTTTCACAAATTTTCGAATCGTGTTTTCAGAGAATACTTGATTTGTCTATTTAAAATTTTAACTACTTATTGCACTTATTAAAGACTATATTTGGTGAAAATTTCAAGAGATTATCTTCAGTTGTTTTTTAGAAAAAAAAATGTTGTATAAAAAAGTAGCGATATAGCTTTTTATATCTTCAAACAGAGTTCGCTTCCCAAAAAAAGATATTAAGGGTTAAAATTTTTTTTTAAATACTTTCGAATACCTGTTTTCATAAAAATATAATTCAGAAAGTCGTCAGTATAGAGGAAGAACATGCCATTTCAAAATTGCGTTGGAAAAGAGGCCATTTGAAATTTGCGTTGAGAAAGATGCCATTTAAAAAAAATGCTATTTCAAAATAAAATTTCTAAAATGGTATTTTCTTGCCTAATTTATGAAATGGCATTTTCTCGCTAACTTCTGAAATGGCATTTTCTTGCTTAATTTCTGAAATAGAATTTTCTTGCCTGTAAAAATTTGTTGTATCTTTTTTTCGATAATAAATTGGGCACATTGTAAGTACAGAAAATGTTTATTTAAATAATTGTTTTAAGATCATTTTTTAATAGTTTATCTTTACTATAATATTCTTTCTCATAGCTATACGAATTTCTAAGCAACTATTTGGACCAATCGCGTATAATTTAGGGATTTAAAGGTGTCCCCCACCATTGTTTCATTAGTCCCAATTGGAAGTGTAGAAGTGGAATAAGTAATTTTGATGGGTCAACAAGTGGCTCATGTATTATATTCTTAAACCCAGGTTCAAATGTTTCTCTAAGAGGCCAGGCGCTCTTCTGGTAGTGATTTTGTCTATCGCGACTATCCCATTCACACAAAAAGCATGGGTTTTTGGGGAATCCCGATTGTTGTCCTAGTATTATTGTGATGATTTTAAGATCCCCGCAAATTTGCTATCTGTATGCTTCATATTCTGTTTAAAACTATCTGAATATTACAGTATTCTTCTTTGATTGTAACTGAATATGCTACGAGTATAGGAACATAAGCATTAGTATTATGCAGTAGTACTGCTTTCAGGCTTGCCTTTGATGAATCTGTAAACATTCTTCGCGCATTGGCTTTATAACTTCCTGGTTTAAAGTTATTCATTAACCCATCAATATCATTACAGTAAATTAAGGAGAATTCTTTATCTTGTGAAAAGTATTTACGATATTCCTTATCTCTATCCCAATAGTAAGACGCTTTTACTTTCCCAAACTTCCTTAGTATTTGCTTTTAACAAAGCTGCTAAAAATTCGGATTCATCCTTAGATAGTCCCAAATCTCGAACAAGATCATTTACTTTTTCTTGGGATATTGTTCCAGATTTTTTCACGAAATCATATGGAACATAATCTTCATCATTACTGTCAGTAGGATTTTCGGATATACTTTCATCGTTACTAAGATCTTTTCCTCGACTGCGTCATTTTCTTCTCCTGAGATTTCAGTGTCTTCCTGTACTTGGAAATTTTAATCTACTTCCATACTTAATGATGTATATACTGGTTTTATTACGCTTGGAACATCAGCATAGTTAAGTTTAGACCTTTTTTTTATTAATCCCATTAATATCTGTCTTACAAAAATAACAATTTTCCGCTGATTGAGGATCTTTCCATAAAACAAGAACATTCATTTTCAAATTCTTTTCATTGCTGTAATTCTGCAACATTATTCTACAAGAAATACATATGTTTTTGGGAACGAACCTTGAAACGGCCTTGAAATGACTTTTAGATGACCTTGCCGGGTCAAACGGACCCCAGATTTGGATTCAGCGATCCCAAAAACATACATCTACCGGAGTCGTTCCTTTGGGACTTTCCACTTTTTTTGTGGGGCTGTGTTATTAGTTAACTAATTAATCAATTACGAACGTAGCTTTTGGCTGCCGTACGGTAAAATCTAAAATATTTAACAAACATTAGTTATACCTTGCCCACCGTATGATTTATAGAATAACTTGTGGAGAATATTTTATGACAGTCTTTACTGTGATACTAGCCAAACAAAGGTTGGCTACATGAGCAGTTCGGCCTGGGCCTTCATAGAAGCCAGTCGCTTTAATTATTATTGAGTTAATACATGTATAATTACAGATCATGCCTTATATAATAAATTATCAATATTAAATTCTAATTAAGAGATTATATATTCATTATATGTAAAATATTTCCTACAAAGTAGACAGATGTGATTTAGTAATCGCTATCGTAATCGAAGTGGCGTTATTTTTTGCAATTGTACGTTGATTAATAACAGATTATGAATGGTTCAGACAATCAATGTAAGTATCATTTACATTTTATTTTTTATCTATGATTATAGAAATTCAGTATTTCACTATAGTAAAATTCAAAATTCTGGTCTAAAATACTATAAAAATGGAATATAATATCTAATATAATATCTAAGAAAAGTCATTTGTGTCAATATCGTACGAGTTTTAAAACTATGTATATCAATAGCACATGTATAATAATATAAAATGAAGCTCGGACAACACGCGTGATTGCTCAAAATTGTTTACACCGTTGTATTCCGTCAAGAAAATGTTGACTTATTTATGATTCAAAAACTCGTGCAGAGAGTGAGTAAACAGAATAAATATAAATACCATGGATAAATATTACGGATAATATTTTATATTATTTACTATAAGAGTAACAACCATTATTTTTAGCATATACGAGTATCTTTACCATACAAGTAACACAAATTGTCGATATTTTTTTTATGTTTACGTAACTCGCTCAAAAATCGTCTTATTTTCGTTCATTCGGGTTTTTGAGTTCGCTGATGATGAATTAGAGATTATTTTTTGTAGCGTAATGCTTTAAAACCATTTTAAAGATTTAATATTTTTATTCTGGAACTTTTTCAAATTTCTGTACTAAAAATACATACATTTTTTTTCTGTATAAAAATTTTATGTGAAAAATTCTATTTCATTATAATTGTAAATTTGTTTGTTTCATTGTAATTATTTTTTAGTTGTTAGACCCTGGTTATACGAACCACCATAATAATACTCAATGATAATAATAATAATGGTCAGTATTAATAATGAGTGAAAATTTTCGTTAAGTTAATTATTGTTGACACGAAATGTTAATATTAATTAAGTAATTAATAATTTATTTATAAATAAAAATATATTTTCATAATTTCAATTACTATCCCAGATTCTATTCTTTTTTTTGTCACATATAAAAGTAGATTCAAATGCAGTATGCCTGAAAACCCCGTAAATTATACACGGTTTGACCAATTTATTATCAAAAAAAAAATCAAGATACAACAAATTTTTACAAGCAAGAAAATACCATTTCAGAAATTTTATTTTAAAGTGGCATTTCTTGCTTTTCATTTCGAATAGCATCTTTTTCAACGAAAATTTCAAATGGCCTCTTTTCCAACGCAATTTTGAAATGGCATGTTCTTCCTCTATTGCAACGAAGTTGAAAGAGTATTGGTACTACCAAAGGCTTTAATTTCAGTAAAAATCATCTTATTGGAATGCGCATACAATAATACTTGTACGTAGACATTATTAAAAATATAAATGCTATCATTTTGAGTATAGATAAATATTTATATATGATATATAAACAAGCAAAGAAACATATATTTTTTGTATTAAGTCAAATTGTTGAACGAACAATAATGGACAACGATTTTTCATTTGTTTTTGAGAAAAAAATTATTTTATAAAAAAGTAGAGACTTGCATTTGGAGCGCTCCTGCGCTCCTTCATTTTGAGTTTTCTTATACAATAACAAGAGTAAAAAAATCAACTTTGGCCCGATTGTTGAAATTACAGAATCGAAAACATATTTTCTGTATTATTAAACAAGAAATGCAGATCTTTTTGAAAATACGTGACATTAAAAACATGCATAAAAGCTTACATTTTCTGGATGCGATTTCAATATATAGAAAATTGAAAGAGTCCATTTACCTAAAACAAAAGAAAAATTATTAGTTGTTTTAGAGAACTTTTCTTTTTGTAATTATAATTTATTTCAATATTAGATATTAATAAAGTAATTGTTATGAAAAAATTATCATAATCAACAGTACTATTGTAAATAATGTTAATGTATACTACCAAGTTGTATGTGATAGTCAATAATATTAAGTTCCAAATTTGAATTACATTTGTCATTTTATTCATATTTAAGAATCTAGCATCTAATTTTTTTAATATAATTGATATAATGTTCGACTAATTTGCAAATTTTAACGAATTGGAATTTTTAATGCTAAATCTAATCCTGCTGTTTTAAATTTCTAAATTGATAAAAAATAAATAGTAGTATATCTTATATTAATACATATAAAGTATTTCATTGTTTGGTAGTTGATTTGATAAAAATTATAATCCGTGAAATAAAAATGAAGTTTTGGCTTACAAAATTTTAAAAGAAAGTATGTAAATGAATTCGATACAATCAACGATTTATTATTTTCTTCTAAACAAAACTTTTTTAATATAACAAATATGTTTTTCAAAAAAACAAGCTATATGAATGTTTTATAGTAAAATGACAATCAAAATACACTGTTTTAAAAAACGTAAGTATATACATGTGTGTGCGTACGTGTGTACGTGCCTACGGAGATGAACGCACGTTTGGTATATGTGTCCGGAGAGCGAAGTCGGGGAAGTGGCCGAGATTCCGGCTGCGCTCGGTGTATACGAAATGAATGGACGTTATATTAGAGCGGCCCACCGTACCGCATCACAAAACGTCTCTCTGTCTCCCTCACTCTCTTTCTCACTCTCACACACACGCACACACTCTCGCTCTCTCTCTCTCCCTCTTGCTTTCAAAATAGCTTTCATACTCTAGACTCCTTAGTTCGTAACCGATCCATTTTACTGATAGAATTGCACACTAATCAATGTACACAACACGTTATAAGAGACACCTACATTAGTAGCCCCATGTAAAGCAGCAACTTTATTTGTTTAACTTTTTGATTATTTCGTATGTTTACTTTCAATTCAGTAACGGACCTACAGGTAATCGCTTCGACATGTAGCATCAAAGATGCTGATGTCAACAAAAGAACAGTCAACTAAATCATCGGCCGTAACAGTTGTCTTGAATACTAGTAAATAGCAGAAGCTAATACTGTTATTAACAATACAACTATTTACACTGTTATTAACAATACAACTATCAACAACAGAATCTGAAAGTACTCATGGAATTGCATACTATTGCATGTAAATGTTAAAATGTTTGTTACAATGACGGACTGATATTCAGGTAGTTCACAAAGTATTTATTTAAAAATCGTCGAAGCGCTAAAGAATATGCTATTTCGCAATTATTTTTTCCTGTAAAAAAATGTTCATCGTTATTATATCAATTACATCGAGATTCTAGCGCCACACACACATACACACGCACACACACGCACACGCACACGCACACGCGCACGCACACGCGCACGCACACGCGAACACACACACACAGTTTCTACATAATTCATACACTCTTGATTAAGTTTATGTCTCAAAATGCAGGCAGCACTGAAGGTAGGTATCTTAGGCTGAGTTCCAACGTTTTACTGCGGTGCTAGTATATACGGGCTATGGCGCCGCCTATTAGAACCCTGGTGGCAATGACGGCGAGATCCCGGCGGTTGATGGTACCTAAATTGAGGAGGTCGTCGACAGATTTCTTGCACCAAAGCCCCAGAGATGGAGAATATTCCTCGCTCCTAGATTGTCTATGGCCCTTTGGATGTCAGGGTTACCTGTGAACTTCTGTACTTTGAGATTAAATTAGTATCTCCACAGAACCTTCTTAAAAAATTGTATTTTTCTATATATTGTGTTTTATTATGGATCATGAATGATATATGTAACTAGTCATGTCAAACACCGCTCTTAAGTACAAAATATTAATTAATTAGAGTATTTAATAACTTAATAATTGTTTTATTGATCTATTCTAATGCACGTTTAAATTATTTCATTAATTTATATGAGAATATTCATTTTATAATAGAGAAAATTTTGAATTTTGACGTCTTTGAAATCGAATATTTAATCATTAACCAATTACCTTGCTTCTTTAATCCTTTCGTGCATATAAGGAACTGGCAATCATTGTGTTTCTGAAACTAGAAAATTTCGATGTCCGGCATCGAATTAAATCCTAATCTGGAGTCAGATTTTCAATAATTGGGCCCAATCTTAAAATGCAAAATTTTGAGACGAAATCGTTCTTGTCATGTTTTCGATTAGACACTCCAATTTCGAGTAAAAAATTATTGTAAATCTAGAATATTGGGCACGGGATGATAAAACATACATCAGCTTTTGCTCGGGGTAAAGGAACTTTAGTTTAGAATTTTCTCCTCTATCCAAATATATATAGTAAAACATACATTTTTGGAACAATTTGTATAAAATATCCAGCCAGTGGTATGAAATAAAATCAAAATCCCATCTAAAATCTGAAAAAACCAACATTTTCATAACCAAAAGTACATGAGTATATAAGAGTCGATAAGACTATTTTTTCATTTATCACTTGATTACACACATTATATATTACATATCTACATGTTGAGTTTACATGTATCAAGATATATATTTTGATCTTCGCTTATGTGAGCTGTCAGCTGTGCTGCTGTGCAACTGGGTTTATATTTGTTAGCAGAAGTTACATAGATGCAAGAAGGGGATCAGGGGCAAGGGGAAGTATTAATGTAGTAAATTTCTGTCAAATGTTCGATCATCATATGGTCAATTTACAAAAACAATAATTATTTTTTTTTATATTTTAAAACACATTGACATACATGTTCTTGTATTAGTAGCCTATATAAAAAAAGAGAAAGAAAATCAAGTTTTTCGTTATTTTGAAGATATCCAGCTCTTTCGGTCAAATCGTCATATCGTCTCAAATTTTTTTTTTTTTTTTTCATTTTTGATCTAAACTATTTTTTGGCTTTAGAATAACATATATAACACAGGCCCACAAAAAAATTATATTGCTCTGGAATTGAGACAACATTATTCCTATGTATTTTGATTCACTGAACACGAATCTGCAATAAACAGGGGAGGTCGTCCAGCGAATTTCGAAGATAACCTTAACAAATCTTAAAAACAAAGAATATGATTTGTCTCAGGTTGAGACGACATTGTGAAGGCTTTAAAAAAGAGAATTTAATATGCCTTAGGTCAAGACCAATCAGAATTTTATTGGTAAACACACACTTGTGTCAGTCTCACTTACTATTGCGGGATGCTGAAAAGAGAAACACAACAAAGAGGCAAAAAACGACGTAGAAATTCTTTACATAGGTCATTCGATGACAAACGCATACGTAAGCATAAACCAATTTAGTTCTCGTTCATAAGATCACCTTCATTTAAGGCCTCATGCAGATTTTTAGTTACTAAATTCCGTTACAGTAATCTTCTGATCACCAAAATGAACTTACAGACGACAACTATGCGAGTATTACCAAATTTTTCCGCTCTCAGAGGAATAACCATGCCATCTTCTGATTCACCTTCAGCCTGCTATTGTCTTCAGTTTTTTTTTTATACTCTAAACATCAAATGAGATTGACACAAGTGTCTTTGTGCATTTACCAATAAAATTCTGGTTGGTCTTGACCTAAGACATTAAATTCGCTTTTTTAAGCCTTCACAATGTCGTCTCAACCTGAGACAAATCATATTCTTTGTTTTTAAACCTTTACCACTAAAAAGCGTGTTTTTTCGCTGGGCGACCTCCTTTTTTTATTGCAGATTCGTGTTCAGTAAATCAAAATACATAGAAATGATGTTGTCTCAACCCCAGAACAATATACTTTTCTTTGTGGGCCTGTGTAATTAAAAAATTCAATAAAAAAAAAATTAGATTTTTTTTAAGTTTTTAGGTTTAAGACCACCATAAATGCTTTACAACATCCTGTTATCACTTTTTTAAGAAAGGATATTATTTTTACTATAAACCTTGTCTTTTCTGATGGAAATATTTTTATTTAAAAAATAATGACTTGTTTAAAATTAAAGATGATTTATATAATATACAATCATATTTTGTCAATAAGAATCAAACTATAACATATCAAGGAGAATGAGAGCGCTCCGAAGACAATTATAGAAGAAGCCTGGATGTGCGACCCGTGCTATTTATTCTTTAAAATATGTGTGGGATTTTTTTATACAATAAATTTACATTTATTAATATAACTTGTGATTGATGACTTATTAATTGAAATAATAATTCATAATTCAGAACATAAAAAATTAATATAATATAAAAAAACATTCAATTCTTTAACAGTCAATTCTACAAAGGTTCCAACTCGAACTTACACAAAAAAATTAATTGTTGAGATAATATTTTTTCCAGATCTTAGCGTGATAGTATATTTTCCAACGCATTCTTGAGATAGCATGTTTTCCAATGCATTTACTAGATAGCATCTTTTCCAACACGTCAACGAGATAGCATCTTTTTTCTCTAACCTAATGAAATATTGTTTATGTAGTACCTTAGTAGGTTGCAAATTTATTTTTGATTTATCCAAAATATCTTCTGAGCTCGAACTTTCTGATTAAGATTGCTAACCAGGCTCGTTTCTTATTTTGTTTCTATTTGCCAGTTTTTTCGTGCTCAATATTTTTTCCACGAATCTCTGGACGTACATGCGCAGAGTAAGTTTGAGTACGCGCGGCATTGTTGCGAAACCTAGTCACGATCGCGTTTTCCAAGGCACGTGCGAGTTTCCATTTCGATTAATGCGAAGTGCACGACGAAAAGGGGGCGGAAGGATAACAAGGCTCTACACGTCCACTTTGAAGGTCCGCGCAATATAATTCGTTGATGAATATCTCACGATGGATAGCTGATTTTTAGAAAAACCGAAAAAGTGCAGAACCATTGTTCCGTTCTAGTGGTCAGTCTGTCCTGTAGCTAGAAATTCAATTTAAACTGTCAAACAATTAAAAATTTTAAATGAAGCATCGCAAAACAAATCTCCATATACAATTTTTTTTATTTATAGCTAAAGCTCATTTTTAAAAGTTAGTTGTATGCATTTAAATGGATTAGAAAGCGGTCTAACAATTTACTGTAAATAAAATAAATAAGATATCTTTAACTAATGGTTATAGCATATAGTTTATTATGCAACGAGTACTTGAAGTAAATTGTCAGCGAGAGTTACCATTCTGGTACCGCTTAAAGTATTATGTTTATTCCCTCACCTCAGTAAGCAAAATGCCACATGCGTTCCCTTCTAGAAACTGCCATACGCATGCGTATTTTTTCTACTTCATTCCTAGCGTGCGCCTGCGTGTCGCTATATCGTCCCTCCGTTCCGTTCCGACAGCAAATCACTACTGCCGGAAAAATAGAGAATCGAGAATGGACATCGCAATTTCTAGAAGTGAGGTTATGAGACATTTTTAATCTTGAAATCAACGATTAAAACAAATGACTTTTCACCGGGAATGCAAAAAAAATGCTTATTGCACTCGAGAGATAGGAGGGATATTCTTAAATAGTAATTTTATTGCTAATAATTTGACTTGAATGGGAGAATTATTTTGGCATCTAAAAATTTAGATATTTTCAGTTTATATTATTAAAAATAAATGGATCAATTAGAGAATATTTAAGCAAATAAGACACCGCAGAGGATGAAAGTAATCAAAATTTACACGACTTTTACTATTTGACCATTGAATGTAAAGTAAATTTATCCAGAGTATAAATTCAAAAATATATAAAGGGTTCATGGGAGAAAGGAGAATTGTACTAATTTAATCACCCTGGTATAAATCGATTCCATTAATTGCCTAATAGATAGCTAGTTTCATCAATAATCGCCAAAAACTAGATACTATTCTTGGCCATTTCTATCTAGCGATGAAACGATTTTTCCGGAAAAATGAAACAAGAAATTATATGCCGTAAATGTAACCTAGTTAGTATCAATTGTTACATATAGAAGTATATACGAAGCTATGATTAACTCAAAATTTTCAAATATTAAAATCCCTGGAGGAAAAAGAAGCTATCTCATCTTGTATTATTCTATACATTCAGTTTGATTATCAATTTTGAAAAATTTAAAGAATAGTATTTTTACTACAAACTTAATTGTGTTTCTGGGTGAAAATATTTTTATTTTAAAAATAATGGGTCTTCGTAATTAAAGATGTTATGTACAAAATCATATTTTACCATCTAGAAAAAATGTATAGAAAAATATAATTTTTTTTTAAAGTTTCTCAAGAAATACCAACTCAAATTTACACGAAAAGAAATAATTGCTAGGGAGGCATGTTTTCCAGATCATAGTGAGATACATATCTCTCTGTAATGTTACTAAGCATTTACGAGATAGTATTTTTTCCAACGTGTCGACGAGATATTATCTTTTTTAATGTTTCTACGAGGTATCCTCTTTTTCACCTAGCCCGACAAAACGTTTTTTTTAAATAGCAAATGAAATGTGTAACAATTATGATAACAAAGATACATGTAAAATTCTAAGTCATTTCATTGAACCATTGTAAAATAAACCTGCGTCAATGGCTAAAGGCAACTTTCTTTTACTTACACATTTTACACAAGCTCTGTAGAAACTATTCCTGATTTAAATCCAAAGAATTCTTATTTTTAATGCAATCTAATCAAGGTTGTATAGAAGATAAATGTTACTATGATTATAACGCATTATAAAGATTTTCTGTGTATACTTGAAACGATTATAGTTAAAGCATCGCTTTCATACCTCCGCTTACTTGATTTTTCTCGCCTCGTAACGTAACGAACAAAATTTTTCTACTTACGTCTCAAGAACGTCAGGCCAAAGTGGCGCTCGTTTACGCTAGCTCTATACTTTCGAAATGCAAGAAAGAGAACTCTTGACTTACGGCGCAACAAGTGCTCCTGCACTCGCGACTTGCTCGACTAGCTAGAGCCTTTCGTCATTTATTCGCCGCGCGCAGTCAGTACGTACATGGATTATCGAGCTTCCAGTTTGGCATTTTTAATGTCTTCTTCCGTTATTGGAAGATTGGAAAAATCAGCGAGATTTAAAAAAATGTCAGTTTTTTTATGATAAGTATGTCTTTTCTAGGTTTAAAAAGATGTAGATCTAAAACTGTTGGAGGTAGCAAGTTCGGGTTCAATGCCGACAAAACGAATTTTAGTCATTTTTTTGTATTATATTAATGTAAAAAGACAGTTTAAATACCTATTGAAAAATACATGATAATTCCAATATTTAAAGCTCTTCTAGATGCCTATATTTTTTTAGGAACTCTATATAGCAGTTACTGAATCAAATCTTTGGTTCTTTCTCATAAACTTATCGGTTGTAGAGTTTCTCAGTAACCACATGACCAAATAAGCAAAAATTTTATAGACGTCTTTTTTGTATGTTTCATAATAAAAATAAATGATGAAGATTTTCGAAATAATTATTTCTTATAATTTATATATATATAATGAATTTTTAATGTTTAAAAAACTTTAATTAATTTTTTCTGTACAGATAAGAAATATTTTGAATTCCTACAGAATTTTTCTGTGGGCAAAAATTTTGGAGAAGTTTCTTACAAAGTACTCCTGCAGGATTTCTTGTAGAAATGCCTACAGAAATTTTCTGTAGATTTTTTTAAATTCTGGAATATAAGTGTGCAATAAACGTTTTATTTAAACTTCAGACATACCTCAAGATCAAGACAAATGTGTTGTAGAAAAATTTAATAGACTGACTAGGAACACGTCGATCCCGAATACAAGGAAAATATTTATTTTGACACGTGCCTTTAAACAATACAATCTCGGAATGATTTTTTAATCTTTTTTTCTAAAATATCTTCTGGAAATGGCTTTATTTAATGTCGCTTTAATAAATGAATCTATTTAACACATTCACGCAGGCAAAAAGTAATAAGAGAATAGCAAATTTCTCCAAATTCCTCGAGTCACGTACACAAGCCCCTTCTCGCAAGCGTGCGTCATCGATTTCAGGACACTGTCTTCACGGAATTCAGCCAGCGATAGGCCTCGAAACGACGTATTAAAAAAGAAAGAGGGAGAATGGAAGAGAAGAACCTTGACTTCGTGCGCTCGATTATCATTCGACGAAAGGGGGCCGCGCACGAGCCAAGAGGGTCGCGCTTTCCTTTCCTTCCTCCACCGTCACTGTTTCCCTTCCAGTGCTATTGTCACCTCCATTTTTTTCCTCTTTCTATTACTAAGCCTATTTAAAAATCAAATTGAAAGTTATAGCTTAAGCTCCAGAATAAAGAGTATTTTATTGCTGTTTACACGATTAAGATTTGAAATGGAAATTATTGTATATTTATATTTATATTTTATTTAACCTTTACAATTTAATTCTGGACAACAATCAGAAAATCGTTTAATTTTGTATGTATATACATACACAAAAAGATCCTTTAATTATTTTTCTAGCGCTCAAGAAGTTTTTTGCTTAATAACATTTTCACGCCTGTTAAGTTAATAACGTTTTCTTGACGGTCGTATTGCTCAACATTATCAATATTGCCAAAATTATGTTAATAAAATCTTATTTGCGATGAAACTGTTTAATAGTCTGTAAATGTTACTACTATGTAATATAATAAAAACAATTGTGCTATAAAAAAGCAGGCGATAGTTGTGTTATCAATAATACAGCTTGCACGGCGTAATATATAATATAGATATACAAATAACATGGAAATTTTCTTTATGTCACCATATTTCTAAAATTAATTCTGCTCACTGTCTTCGAAATCATACCAAATGATTTCTAATATCCTGCAGTATTGCATATTACTCGTTTAAGAAAAAGTTTAGAAAAGTTATTTCACAATTCATAAAAATGAGTCCCTATATACGACGGCTTCGGAGTAGGATTCCCATGTTAAAAGTGCAAATTTTAAAGACAAATATCTTAATTTATAATATCGAAACCTATGTTTTGCTAGTTAGCAGTAACTAAATTAATACGTATGCAAAAACGGTGTTTGGCTCAGACAGTAAAGTGCTTGCTAACATTGTTCAGAGCTTGGGTTCAATCTTCGGCTAGGTTGAAATTTTTGGGAGCATTTTTTTAAAAAAGTGCTGTCCGATTTCTTCGATGTCTGAGGACGAGCTTGTAGCTCGGGTTGGTGGCTTGAAGCTCCCGATTCCATTTCGGGTCTCACTCGAAATCTTCGTACAATTTACAGGTAGTCTACAGTGGCTCGGTCGGCAAGACTGGAACTTATTACTCGTCAAGACGGGTTTGAATCCCAGATCTTCACCGATTAATTCAAGTACTACTGTGTCATACACGGTTGTTTTGTTTAGCAAAATACTGATGATTCCCGTCGCTGTTTAGCACCATATTGGAGTATAAATACAGAGTCTTTAAACAAAAAGAAAGAAAAAAACGTAAGCAATGTTTCATAAAAGGCTTGGAAGAAACGATTTTTTAGAGACCATCCTTAAATGAAAAGTTTGTGTTGGAAGATGTGATTTAATTTTATTTGGAATAAAAAAAACTATGAAACATAAAGAAGAGTATAAAGGAATAAAATAATAGGCTTATTACTATATTCAGAGCTCTCTGTCTCTAGATCCCGATGTTGCGGGAAAATCAATATATTCTGATTATAACCCATAAATTAAGATCGTGAAATAAAGAATATTGTCAGATGTGTACAATAACAATAATATAATTTATACAATGAAAATTACTGCAAAAGTTATCGCATCGTTAAATGGAAAAAAGACCGTGGCTCGTTATTTAGACACGTAAGAACCGTTATAATTACATTTGTTTTAATACACTGGACGCCCACCGCTAACCTGTAAATGTACAATATGATTGGCGCAATTACTGAATTGAGACTTACATGCGGAAATTGCACGATCCTCCAGTTGCTTGTTCGCTTAGCCGCTCCGTACGTCGGACCTTATTGATTCGGTCACGACCCGGAGTAGTAGGACCAAGCCTTGGCATCCAGCTTTCATTTGCAGACGCTTCATAGACATCTGACGCTGCTTAGATCAAGACACCTACACTACCCCTAACTGATGTCGTTCGCGAGCTACAGACGGAGGTAATCGAATTCGAAATTAAAACAAACGCGCTTTTATCGTTGTAACGTTATACTTTGTAAACAAACGTTTGATATGCGCGCTGTCCCGTAACAAGAGTCGAGCAAGATAAAGAATACGTTGTATCAAAGTTTTTACGTTCTACGTATTCAATTCTATAAATTCGTTAAAAGAGCTATTATTTAGTATTCTAACATTTATAATAAAACAACAGACTTGTTCCATTTATTTCTTCATATTATACATAACATAACTTCTTTTATATTGTTTTCTTTGAGAGAGAATACTATACAAATAATATTTTTAATCCTGAAATTCAACAAAGTTTGACGTGTTATCAGGAAAAAAACGAGAATAATTGTGCTTTTGCATGCAAAAGTGTATGTGTGAATGTGTGTATACATGTGTGTGATGGAGAGGGCGGAGGATAGCGTGATAATGAAAACTGTACTCAAAAATGAAAATCTTTTTCATTTATCCTCATATCACACTCGAGATCACTTACTTTGCGAGCCTCTTTCTTCACCATTTGGTAATACTTGGCAAATACTCATGCAGGCAAATTTTTATACCGTCTAAAACTTTACGAGCGGGGTCGATTAACTATATACTATGTTGCTGATTCATTTTCGTGTTGTCCCTTTGTGCGTAAAAATTAATATTTTTTTATCGCTCTTTAAAGTTTGCTTATGCAACTAATATATTTGTGGCTTCCCGGAATAATCGAATAAGTTTTCGAGTTTCCGAGAAAAACTGGTTTTAATGTTGAAACTTATAGTATGTAAGATCGGGAGAAACGCGATGAGTCGCGATACTTGACTAGTCAATTGACACATTCGAAACATATATTTACACGCTGGTTACAACAGATTATACATTTTCTGATGCGTTAAAAACAAGTAAGAACTCAAAAAAGTAGGGACTTATCCGGTTATTCCGGGCACAAAATTTGAAAAATGAACTTATCTGGTAATATTTTTGCTACTACTGGAAGTGGTAAATAAAAAAGGCATATTTGAAGATACAAAATCCGGGGTTATCTCGATTTTCAAAAAGAGTGGACTTATTCGGTTATTCCGGGAAGCCAAAAATATGTTCTGTGCTAGTTTTGACGACATGATTTACGTCTAATTTTATATTATTTTTTACTATTTTAATTAAAATTACAAAATATTTCCCTATCATTTTTGCTGTTTTATAAATGTTCTTATGAAAACATTACAATTTATTTCTTACACTTCATAGGGAAACCGCAGCGCGAGAGTGTAATGTACCAAGCGTGAAAAAATGTAAAATAGTGAACATTTGCGCAGAGAAAAAGTAAAAAAATATCAGTCTGATGAAGTACAAAGCTCTCACAGATACCTAGCAAATTAGCACAATAACCCCTCCAACAGGCATACAGAATTTCCGCAGAGCTCTCCCTTCGTCCTCTAGCCCATCTTATTATAGCAAAGCAAAGGGGTAAGGTGCGGCGACTTCCTGCCCGCAGAGGCGAGAGGTTACCCTCTCGAAATAAGAGAGGTAAGTCGAGTTTATATCGTGGAAGTAGAGCTTCGAACTTTGTCACGGCATGAAGGCGGAGCTTTTTGTAAGTCATTATCGTTTAAGGAAGGTAAATTTAATACAAGCCCTCTAGGAGTTAAGAAAATTTCACGATAACATGTTTTACACAAACGCAAGCGTGCGTATATTTACGCCAGTAATTGACGCTTTTATCGGGCCATTTTGTCTTATTGCATTGCAATGCTTAGAAAATCATCTTTGGTTTAAAATTTTAAAATTATGTTGTAAACAACGTGCTTTATTTCATGTAAAGAAGCGTATTCGTATATCTTGATACATTTTTCGTAAAGTGCACATGTCAAAATCAATTATCTTTTCAATAGATTGTTAATCGATTACAATTTCTTCTTGCAATTTATTCACCAAAATACATATTATTTGCATAAATAAATCTTAAGAATACAAAGCTTATTCTCTTCGTTTCGAAGGAGAATAGAGATAACTTAACCTATTTTTTCATTTTTCCATTTTTCTTTTATTTTATAACCAAAAAACGATTTTGAATTTTTCGTTTTTTTCATTTTTAAATATGTTACGGTAGGTATTACTTAATATAATCAAATTTTTTTTGAAAGGTCGTCAAATTACCTACAATTTCTTTTCTTAAAAGTTAAATTATTTTTAGTCTGTCATTTGTTATTAAAGAAAATATGGTTTAAACTTCTTTAATTATTTTCTAAAGAAATTTTTAATTTATCGACTTGAAATTTGAACCACTTATTACACTAGTTGAGGGTAATATTGTGGTAAAATTTCAAGTGATTATCTTCATTTATTTCCGAGGAAAAAATATTTTTGGAAAAAGGTGCATTTTCTTTCCGACACGATAACAGGAGTAAAAGTCAACCAATCGTCTTGAAATTTGGCACAAAGATATCTTTTTTATATCTTCGAACCGAGTTCGTTGCCCAAAACAACCGGTCTATTACGACCAAAGATATTTGAGGTTAAAAAATTTTTTTTACATTTCCAGATCGCGTTTTCTCAGAGTATACTTGATTTATCGACTTAAAATTTTAACCACTTATAACGCTCATTGAAGACTATATTTGGTTAAAATTTCAAGTG
>JAYJLV010036519.1:11432-25551 GCA_036873485.1 Torymus texanus
TTTTGGAAAATCGTTTTGATAAGTGAATAAAATTTAAGTAATAATTATTTATTAACAAGCTATACATATGTTTCAATATTTCATTTAGTGGTTATCCCACTTAACACTGGCAATAGATTATTTGATTAAACAATCTATAACGTTTAAATTAATCTTAAATTGATTAAATTAACAGAAACGTTTAGTTCGCATTTACAAATGCAAAATTTTTGAAATTTAAATACTCTTAAGAATAACATCAAAAAATTGTTAATGAACAATATATGATAACTTAAATAACACATTTAAACAACATAAATGTAACATTTTCTTCGGAACTTAATTTTTCCCCTTCTTTATAATGATATGAGCCATATTTTTTATGGTATCCACAACTCTGTGCTTACGAGTCGAACGATAGCGACGATGTATGCGCCCAGATTTTACTCCTCTAACTGTATGAAAAATACAAAATAATAATTAATACTCAAGTTTATATTTATACAATAATTAAAATCTGTAAAGTAGAATAAATTACATTTCGTAATTTGGAAGTTGGCGTTGTAATCCTTGACAGTGGGTGAGAGTGTATTTCTTTTATCTGAAATAAATATTATAATCAATCTTTTGATTGAAAACAGAAGAAGAATAAAAACTAATTACAAGGATGTGTATACTTCATGTCGTTTTACAATAATTAGTCGTTAGAAAACGTATGTTAAGCAGTCACAAGTTATTATATCAATCAATTATTTTTCTACTTACAGCTTTTCTCAGAAGTTGCTTCTGCTTGAATCATTGGTTGGCTAGCAGTTGACTCTTTTGGTTTATTAGAATCTTTATAAAGTAATATTAAAGAATTTAAAATAAAACAAGGATATTATTTAATAAAATAAAAAAGTAAATTAAAAAAATGTACCATTTGTAATAGCACCATCTACTTCCAGTTTGACAGTATCCATCTTTACAAGATATTTCAAAATTGATTCCAATATTTATTTCAAATTGATTTTGTACTAGTTTTATTTTTCTGTCAAATTAACTGTTCTCTTATGATGCTACTTATATACTGGCTTTCACTCTAGATTGTACTGTGTTTATAAATAAACTTTGAATATACACACATTATCGATTCAAAATAATCCCGTTACAATTTATACTAATAAGTATTCTCTTTCAAATAACTTATTCACATATATGTTTATAAACGTCACTTAATTGCTATTAAAAATGTACTTTTTTTATCGTGACAATTCTTCATACATAAATTACACCTGTTTCTTTACGCCTACGCATTTTTCCGATATCCAAAATACCGCGTGTCTGTGTGTAGTTGTCGTTGTCGTTGTCGTCGTCGTCGTTGGCCATTGAGCGACGCATCCGTTATAAACAAACGAATCGACACCGCACATACGTAAGAAGCGGTGGCGGCGTCTCGACCGAAGTCGCATGCACAATTACTGTCTCAAGGCCCTCTCTCTTTCTCTCTCTCTTTCTCTTTCTTTCTCTCTCGCTCGAGATCTGAAGAAAGTCGCGTCCCTTATACCAGCATATATACTCCTTACGTATGCATGCGCCGGTGTAATTCTGCCGGCTACGTGTCGCGAGCCGCGCGAATTTCAACTAGCGTCGGGTTTGACGCCTGGGTGAAAAAAACGCCATTTATAACACGCTCGAAGAAAGAGTATATATGTATATCTATGTGAGAATGCGTATGCGTGTGTATGTGTAGTATTTTGTATGTGGACGAGAACAAGTTCGTTCACCACAGAGGAGATTTTGTAGGTATGGTTTTTGGTTTTCAGGACTCGTCGGTGCTGGATATGGAGGAGGAAGTGGAGAACATGCGTCGCAGGCATAGGGTCAGGTGGAAGCAGCACCAGCAGGTCAAGGGGTCTGGGTTCAAAGTGTTCTTCAAGAGGGGTAAGCATGGTTCATTTGTGAAACTAAGTAATTGTTAAAGGGTAATGATTATACTGTTGTCGAAAATTATTATAGCAGATGAGTGATTTATTCAATTACAGATACTCGGGCAATGTTAATAAAAGAAGTAATTGTATTATAGCAATTCATTTTTATTCATTATAACAACACATTTTTAGTAATCGGTAATAAATAAATAATTAAAATTATAAATATATAGTGGATATGCAATACATTTTAACGGTAATTGCTAATAATAGTACTTTACTTTAAAAAAAAAGAAGAAAAATAATCATTCAACGACTTCCGGTTTTTTGTAACCGTTAGATGCTTATTTTCTTATTATGACAAATCATTTTTCTTCGTGCGCTTTTTTTCACCAACTTCACAAAAAATAATTGTGTTACTCATGATTCTGCCAACAAGTGAAGTTAAGCGAAGATGTGAAATCCCCATCGTAAAAGATGAGTAAATTTTTGTAGAACTATTTTCTAAGTTTAAAATAACAATGCTTAGACTTCCTACACAAAAAATTATAGGCTTTACTGCCCTTGTATTACTTGTGTGAATCATATTTTCATGCAGTGCCTGCGTGTCGCTTTCGTGATCAATATGTAGTAAGAAGTTCCTTTTGTCACACTATCGGTTATTTTTGATATTTCAAAAAAGATTGTTCTTGCTGTAGTTTTATGTTTTGAATAAACAATTTTACAATAGCTATTAAATAATCTAAAAATTTTAAATATACAACTACAATATAGAATCTAATAGATTTTTCGAACGAGAATAATGAAAAGTTCATTTTACTTTAAGTATGTAATTTTTATACCAACATTAGTCAAAACTGTTTGTTTTAGCTTGGAACAAATTGAGGCCTGGTTACAGCAGCAGCACTGCATCGGGATCATCAGTTAAGGACGACTTTTATCATTGTAAGTTACATCTACAGATTTGAGTGATTTCTACTTTATCGATGACTAATGTCTGTTAACCTTGTACTGAGTTAATAGAAATCTACTTTGACCACGCACGGTAATATTGCTGATAGGTTTATTATTACAATATTTTGTACGATTTTAATACTCATATAAAATGAATTATTGATGTAAGAACAATTTATTTATGGTTACTTAATTAAATGAATCGAATATTAATCTATAGGAAAATTGTTACCTCAAGAACAGCAAAGATTTTCTTACCACAAGATGTCGTTAGTTTTCAGACTGATGCTTGCTATTACTGTAGCGAACTACATTATCGATAGTTTAAAATTGAAACTATTATACATAAAAAAACACACTATGTTTTTAAAATATTAATTTCTCTTTGATAATTCGTATTTCAAAAGCTAATTATTATTATTAAATAAATCACGAAACTGGAAACGTAATATTATATCAGATAATGCAAACTTATGGCAATTTTTTATTACGTTTCAAATTTATATTTAGAAAATTATTCATTACAATTAGTGATCAGGCAGTCTTTGAATTCCCTTTTCCTTAAGAAGAACGTGCAATGTTGGCTATTTAAGAGCTCTATTAGCATAGGTGCAGTATTTACAGTACATACTGAATTACACGGACATAAGCAGACTCGACGTGCGTGTTTGGGTGAATTATTGGAGCACTCAGAACATCGGTAGAAAGTGCACTCGCTTCACTCGTAGTCACGGAACGAAGACAAAGTCCCATAGAGGTCGAAGAGCTGGAATAAAGAGAGCAAGCTTTTCTCTTTATCTATCTAGTACAAATACTTTGAGTTTCACGTTGAAATAACATACTTTATCAGGAATAGAACCGTATTTTTGTGACAATATTTTGAATTATTAACATTATTCGTGTAAAGTTTGAGAGAATTGCAATCTGAATTTAAATGAATATTTTCGTTATCTCTCTTCATTTCACGAAAATACATTAAGGGTTTTGTGAAATCATAAAAATATAAATTTAAAAAACGAATGTAAATTTAATTAAGAGCGAACTACCGGATGTTATTTATCTGCAAGCTGCAAGTCTGAAAAATTCTCTGTACAATTGTAATCATTTCGTATCGTTTTATTGTAAAGTTTAAATTTGATATTGTTTCATTATTTTCTAAATCTTTTTTTAGATTATATTTTTTGGAATTCCTCATTTTTTGGATTTCACTTGTCCAATATTTTACTTCTCCAAGTTATTTGACCCTCCATTCTGGAAAATATTTCATTTCTCGTGTTTTGTTTCGGAACGATTTTACTGTTGCAGTATTTTATTTTTCCAACAAATTCTTTTACTACTCTCCAGAAACTCATAGAATTTTATGGTCCCCTGCAAATGAAAAAATTTCATATATAAATTTTAATGGCATGTTTATAATTCATATATGGACATTGACAATTTGTTCAAATCTGGGGATTATTTTATTTTTCATACTACATTGGAAAAATACATAATAAGTCATCCTTTTTGACTTTTAGATAGTACGCTATATGGTAATATCCATTTATCAAAACATAAATAGCGGTAGTTATATATGGATTCTCTATTATGATTAATGTTCACTAATTGAAAATCTTTACTAATTCATATAATGTATATGTATATTTTTTGATAACATACAACTACAATTTTCAAAATTGACTAATAACCTATATTTCGATAATACTCTAGTCCAACGACGATGTTCAATATTTTTTTAATCAAAATACTATTGATAGTAGTACCAGAATATCCTCTCGATATTGGCGATATAATATTCCTAGACAATGCATTAACGTGTAGAGCGGCTTTCGCGCTCGCATCCGTCGGCACTGTGCAATTTGCGGTCAATGTTCAAGTTCCAACCACATCGGCAATTGCCATTGGGTCTGGGCAATTCTCCAGCAGACAATACGCGAATTTCAGCTATATGGGATTTTATCCGCTACGTGCTGTCGTCCTATTTTAATCGTTATATTATCGAGCGCTCGAGTGACTTTAATTATCGCGCTATAATTTTACCGAGGCATGTATAGATCCGTAGATAAGTTATGGAGGATTAATGATCAATGTATGTCTAATCTAGTTTATTACGTCGGAAGATGATTTATCGTTCGTAACTCTATATATGGATATGGGCGAACGTGAATAATCCTGGTGAGCTAAATATTCATATAGATTTTTCAAAGTCGGTATAAAATCAGTAAAATGAAGCTCGCGTTTATTGGCAATCCTGTTACTTATTCTTTAATTTTTCCATTCGCATGGTTTTTATTTATCTTGTTAATAGAATTTTTAAGAAGTAAGAATTCATGCAGAAAATATTTTTTTTGTTAATTTTATATTAAATTGAATTTTCTAACTCAACTACGTTCAAGTATTAATTGCTGCAGTTAAAAAAAATCCGAGAACAAAATAAGAAAAATTCTTTCAAGGCTATTCTCATAATACGGATTCTCGTATAAAAAGCAGCGAGCCAGGTTATATCCTCTAAAAATCCAACGTAGAAATTCGCGTTTGGTGAAAATTGGAATTTCCCTTCGTTAAGGCGCGTAGTTTTATTTCGCTTCGAAAAAACAAGCCAATTTCTTCAGAAGGTTGCTGCAGAAGAGCGATGCGCTTTCTCTCTCTCTATCCTTTCGATTCATGCGATTTTCCGCCGACCCTTTCCTTTTTACGAGCACAGCTTACACCGACTTCTAAAATGGAGGAAAGCGAGCTTCCGACGCCTTGACGTATCCGCGCAAGAAGAGCTGCAGTTCCGAGAAGGAATTTTTTCGTTCCGCCGTGATAAGCTGGTGCATTAGCATTAAACGTGGATTGTGAAAATACAACGGGGTTGAGATTTGAAAAGGTGATTTGCATTTCTTGTTAAGATTAAATCTTTACCAGCAGAAGAAAAGTTTTATGAGCGTTGGCTATAAAATTTGAAAGCGCAGCTTTTGTGGAAGTGCGTCTATCGAAAAATGATCAGGATTAATAAATGCATAGAAAAATGGATGGTTAATGAATTCGGTGAAAAACTCTTTCTACCATTATTTAATAGATTGAGAATATAAGAGCATAACTTTAAAATTTGTGTTTCAAGTTTTCTTAAAGACTGAACGTTGAACTAAATGACGATCGGCTATAACTGATAGCTTACTAACATATTTACACTACTCTTATATTCCTTAGCATTACAAGGTTTTTACTAGCCATTTTCTAACTAAGGAAACTGAACTAAAGATCAGCTTTAATTTACCTTTAATATACTCAAAAACGAACTTGTGTTAATTTTATAAAAATTCATTCTATTTTTCAATTTATCAATTGTTCGCATTATAGAGGAAAAAGGGTTCCGTCGGGAGCTGGAAACTGAATAAGTGAAATCTTCATTTTATTGCAAGTTATTAATATCAACTTCAAGTTATTAATTATAAAATGCCTTGAATTTCCACCAAGGAGTATTTGTTTTTCCAATTTACAATATAAATTCAATGAAAAAATAACTAAAATCTAGGTCACAGTAGTTTCAAATACATTTGCTTTCACATTTTTTACAAAAAATTACACACAGAATCATCTTTTGAAATTTCCAGCCAATGCAACGCGCCAGTTTCTATCCGCACTCTCTCTCTCTCTCTCTCAAACAACCGAAAAAGAATTTTGGAAACGTACCGCAAAACGTGAACCGCGAGTGCTTTTAGAAAAACCCTCAAGCTTTTTGAATTGTGCGCACCGAGGCGCCCTTTCTTCACTGTAGCAGTAGATAAAGTTTTATTTCGAGCCGACCGGCTTCACGAAGCAATGTCTCGCGACGAAGGATTCCCGAGGTATTCCACGGAGAAAATCTTAGGATTCGACGCTTTATTTTACGATTGGCCCGAGCAAAAGTCACCGAGGAATTATATGACCGCGAATCAGTTGCCTGTATATGCGCAAATGTAGCGTTTGCCGGAAAGAAGTACGCCGGGAAAAGAGTTTAAAAAGTGGTTTTCGTGAAAAAATTTTTGGATCTTTTTTTTTAAGCGAAGTATTGTGTGTTTTTTAGAGAAATGTTGATTTTTTTTTTAAACTGTATATATATATATATATATATATCTTGTACGGGTTTTTCAACTACTTTTATATGTGTTTATTAACTTTGATACTTTTTATAAAGTGCTTAAATTTAAATATTTAATCTGTTTTGACATTGTTTTCGACTCTGTTTATATCTGTACAATATTGTTGTCTTTATTTATCTTAAGCTCATTTATATTTTAAAACAACGCTTATATCTACTCGTATATTCGATTTGACCTACATTTACAATTATTATTTAAGTTTCATATCAAGTTAAAACATCTTGGTACAGTATAGATATAAAAAATCAATATAAAGTCTGATGAAATTATGCGAAAATTCAAGTAATGGAAAAGAAAACGAAACAACTGTTATGATTCTAGATTCAACAAATTCTCATTTGTCCCTTCGCGACAATGTCACTTTGCCTTGAACCTTTTTCGTCATTCTTCCGGAAAGACAAGCTTTCCTAGTTAGAGGCGAATTTCTTGAGAAACTTTTAATAGTTTTGCTCTATGTAAGCGGCAAAGTTATTGTCTCTACTTTATCAAGGACGACACTTGGACTAACGCGTTTAATCCGTCGTCCTCCGTCACATTCAACTCTGTGCGGATGTTCCGTATGTTTACTTTTTGACGGTAATTCCTTCAAACTTCAGGGCTGCTTTTATAGGCTGAGGACTTAATAGGGCTATTCTGACCTTCGATGATCTTTCTTGTATGCTTCGTGAATCTCTTCGTCTTTTTGCGTCTTACTTCGTCGTAATAAAATTGTTGAATTTTTTATTAGATATTTCACCGGTTTGCTTATACTCACTAAACTTATTCTATGTCTACATCTTCTAAGTACGATAAGTACCTATAGAGGCTCGATTATCAGTTATTTTTAATTATATAGTAATTTGTAGATCCAATATACATTTAATAGACGTAAAATTAATAAACTTAAGTATTTTTTCATTATAAAATTCTGTATATTCCTTTTATCAACTTCAATCTATAAACAACTTATTTCAAAAGTTTTAATAAAAAACTACTTACAAAACCCACTACCTCAAACGTTTCTCTCCTAGTCTACCAACTCTAAATGCCCATTGTCAGGGATCCCGTTCACCAAGCCAATATTTAAGCTCGCGACCACCGTAATTGAAACCGAAAACGCGCAACGTGTGCGTGCGGCAAGGGTCGTCGCATCAGCGGTCAAGCCGCGCGCGAAATGCCTCGACAAACAATGCTGTGGTACTCAAAGGCAATTTCTATATACCTAGAGAGAAACGGAGAGTCTCCCCAGCTAACAAAGTGGCATCGCAGTCCTTGCCATGGTCGACCCTTTGACACCCAACGACGATCGAGTGGTATATATATATATATATATATATATATATCTTCAACTCGGACGTATTCTCAACGTCCAAAGGTCAAAGAGCTTCGCGCGCAGCATGCATATTCATTCAGAGTTGGCGATGGCTTAGCGAAAGCAAACAATGCCAGCATGAGAGAACTGCTCCTTCGTAAGGCTCATTTATTTATAAACTGCGAGAAGTAAAAGGGGTGTGTGTAGTTGGGTGGGAGTTGTTATCTCGTGAAGCGGATGCCTGCCACGTTATCACGCGCGCGCGCGACTTGATGCGGTAACTTTGGGGATTTTCGTTTGCGGTATACAGGAGCGATTGTAGTGTGACGTGTGTTACACGTGTTGTCGAGATTAATTGGGAGTGGAGGGCGAAGGGTTTTGGTGATCGCTGAGATGGATTGCGTAGAGGTTCCCGGATGGCGATTGAAGCGTTGATTTATCGTCTTCGTAAATCATATCTTTTATCCGTTGAGATGATAAATATTGTTGTTTATTATTGGTTTGAATTTTCTTTTTTATTTAGTATCGTGTTTAGGTGTATATAAAGACAGTGGACATTGGTAAAAAAAAGATGGGTAAATCTTCAAATTTTTATATTGACTAACAGGTATAGATAAACACGTATTGGTTAATAAGGCGCTTTATAACCTTTTGATAAAGCTCCATACAGCAGCATTAGACAAAATCTCTAAAAGATAGATTTACGGGCAGGCGAGACAAAAAAAAAAAGTAGCTGGACCCTCATCACTTAGGCGTCGATATCGGATCTCAAATTGCAAAAGCCCCGTGAAAGTCAAATAAATAAAGACCTCTCGAAATCTCTCTCATAATATATGTCGAATCTTGCCGCCCTTCCAGCTTATTTTTTCGACCTTTTCTCTTCTTTTTTTTAATATATATATATATCTTGCTTACACCGGGTTTGAATGCTACGCACATACCAACCCTCTCTCCCTCTCGCTCTCCCGCTACGGTGCGTATATACCCGTAACATTTACTTTCGATATCTCTCGTTTCGCTATCGGTACTGCCGTGTCTTTCTCTCCATTAGTTGGCCGTACAAAAACTTTTAACTTATTTTCCTGGATTTTTTTGTCTTTTTGCAGCTATGAAATATGTAGGTTTCCGTGTATCACAGTTTTTGAAGAATGTTTGTATGGTTTTTTCATACATGAATTTGTTTTATGTTAATAAGTAATATTCATTAATAGATAAATTTATTTGAAGTTTTACTTACTATTTTATAATAAACGTTGATTTCTTATATAATATAATGTTCATAGTAGATGTTTTGTCGTCCTTGTTGTCGAAATAATACATCTTTTATCTTTTATTTCATAATTATTGGTGCAAAGAGTTAAATTAATTTTCAGAAAAAATACAGTATTACTTTTTTTTCGGAAATTCTTAGTAACGAGGTCGTCGTTACAGCGATGAGTAAATGAGACCACGAAGTAGCTTAATAATTGTTTTCGTTTATATCTTTTTCAAAGTGTTCCATAAACGAAACTAACGCCACTATAATTTTAGTTTACTATCTTCTTCCTCTAGACGTTTTTAATTAAAAGATTTAATTGCTGTAAAAGTGAACGTAATCATTTCAAAACTATACGCTTCAATAAAAGTGAATTTAATAAAATGGCACGACAAAATTCAATTAAATGAACATAAATATTAAGGAAAAACGTCATAAAAGAACTAGTCTATAAATTCTCACGAATTCAATAACTATTGTGTCGCTATTTCTGCAACAGAAATTTCCAGTAGAATTATTTTAAACATACTTTATTTCACCTTTGACCTCTTTTTATCACACAGCCTTATCCCGAGACGCAATCACCGATCGCGCATTTTTACACACCCCTTTTATTCTTTATTCGAAAACTCCATCTCCATCGGCGTCAGCATCGCTCACTACTATATACTTGCGCTCGTTATCTCCTCCCTGCCATCTCTCATTCCTCTCCGTGCTCCGTTATTTTTCCGCCCCTTTATTCCGTCGCATTACGACGTCTTTGTCTTATCAACGCGGCGGCGCGTGCGCAAATCACAAGGTTAACGACGGCATTCTCCTGCACTCAGCTTGCTTTTTTTCTCTTTCCTCTCTTGGAGGCTTCTAATGCGCCGAAAATAAACTTGGCAGCCATTAGGCCACGCAATTATTCTTCGCGGCTGGCGCTCCAATTTTCTAAAGTGAACTGCACAGCGAGTCACACTCTACGCGTGCGTCATGAACATATTTGGGCACAGGTTTTCGGGCATGTTTATGTGCACCAGTGCGGTTTAGAGGATATGGGTGGTTTGGGAATTTTTTTTACGAGGGTAATAAGGCGGGGCTGTCTTCGACGGAGAAGTATAATAGGTTAATGATTGGGTATAAAAGGTAGGAAAGAGGGCAAATTATATTTATTGTTTTATTTTTATTGCCATTTTGAGACTCTTGATTGCAGTTTTCTCCTTGATTTTCGATCTGCTAAAAGCATCACATATCTTGTGAATTATGGCTCCCACTGCACTCGGAAACGTAGCATAAGTTTGATAGATCTTTCCCAAGAGTGACATATACAACGCGATGTGAGTATTCTTTTTGCACTCCAATCTCCTTGACATGGTGCATAAAAAGGTAGGTTACATATAGTTTTATGTAAAAAAAGTATTAAACTAATACATTCAGAAATACTAATGAAAATTTTTTAGCCTGACAATACAGTATTATGGAATGTCTGACTATTCTTGTAGCTGTACTACTTTATACATATAGAATGAAATTAACAATATTGAATAATTTTAATGTAAAAAGTATTCTCCAAAGGCTCTTCCAACCATCCCAAAGAATCATCGTAATATATTTGGATTTTGTTCATTATTTTTCCGAAAGATAAGAAATATCTCTTTGACATTTGGCTCATTGAATGGAAAATTCACAATAACGGGTTATCAAAGCCCTCGGATTATCCAAAGTAAATAGGGGAGACCGGGGTTAGTTGGCATGCGGGGTAGATTGGGAAAATGTTAATAACTTGCGATAGAAACAAGATATGTCAACCTTGTTAACATCAGTAACGTGAAATGGGACGAAGAATATAGTTTTGTTTTCGGTTTCAGTTCGATATCATCATGCGCTGCGGAGAGATGTTATAGTTTGAAAATTTTCTTTCCCTTCTATGTCAATTTTATACTTTAGTAAAAATCTACTAATTCTTTCAAAAATTAAAATAAGCTATTTCCTTATCTATAAGGAAATATAATAATCTATAATAATCTATAGAATAGATTATAATGGTTGATTTTTTACAAGTTATTATTTTTTCATATTGTAATTTTTATTATTTTTATTTTAATTTTTAAATTTATATGTACCATCAGGGCATGTTGGCCTGATAATAGGTATTCTAAAATCTATTGTATGCCAACCTACACCAGACTAATCACCAACTTATCCTGTAGACGGGGCAAGTTGGCCTAAATCAAGTGGTTAAATCATATTTAATTTTTTTAAGGATAATTTTATAAGTTTGAAAAAAATCATAAGCATTCTCTAGATGGAAAACTTTGGAATACTAAATAGCTTTTACTAATTAAATTCATAAATAACTCTTTCTTGTATCACAATAGTCTTTTATACGTATTAAAAACGACTACGACAAAAATTGCGACAAAAATTGCGACAAAAATTATTTCACAGCATTTAACCATTATATCTACACACTTCCAACAACAACATAATTCCTTTCCGCTCTATATTATCTACCATTAGCAACGTAATTCCCTGAGTATACATTCAACCGATGCATCTCTCCTACAGCCCAATCCTCGTTTCAACACAACTGCGCACTCTGTTACGGCCGCCATACTTTTCCCGTAATATCTCGAAAAAAGAAACCTGCCCAGTCATAACACCCAGACGCACACAATACTCTGCTTTAAAGCCACCGCAGACTCGAGTACAATAAAAGTCCAAGTGCGAACGACGAAAAAAAAAATCTAACGTCTTTATGTACCACGTCTGGCACGTGGTACGCTGAATGGAGAGAACAATGAGTCGTAGTAGTCGCCCGGTCGGCGGCACGTTGCCAAGACGGTAGTACGGATAACAGAGCCGTGGCTGCTGTATTGCTGGAAAGGCATATTTATCGGAGTCTTTAAACTTTACGTTCACTCAGATATGGCTCGTGAGGTTGTATTGAGAGCTGGTGTACGCGATTCGATCGCAAGGGTGTGCGAACATTTTCACCGATATATTCCGTCGAATCTTTTGCTTGGTTTCGTCGGTAATATTTTACAATGAATCGTGCGAGTTCGAACACGCACGAATGAATCGTAAATGTATTTTGATGAATGAAGAAGGACATTGGTTAAGGGTTGTGGAGAGTTACTGCCGTGACGTAAGGATGAATGAAGAAGGACATTGGTTAAGGGTTGTGGAGAGTTACTGCCGTGACGTAAGGAGAGCAACCTGACATGTCCAGCATTGATACAGCTTCTGACGTAACGCCACTCTCGAGTGCGCGCGGTAAACAATTACATCGCTTAAATTACGAGGCGTGCGTATACGCGCCGGCAGTACAACGAGCCATAATTTATACGCGACGCGCACGTATGTATATACCTATATATATCTGATAGTCTCCGTGCGCAGGCATGAAAGAGATAGGGCGAGAAACAGAGCGAGAGATACGGCGATACTACAGATATTTATTTTGTTTGCAATGAAAGTCGTATTGTTTTATAGTTTGTCGCAGTGGTCGTAGAAATCTAATAAAAAGGTTCTCTTTTAATGTTTAGTGCTGTAATTTCAAGAAGCTAAATTAAATCTATTGAAGTTATCTAAATAGAAAAGCCTTTGTTATTCAGTATATGTATAAGTCGTTTTTATTATTATTATTTTTATTTTTTATCTTGCTAAAACATAACGGATCAACGAACCAATACAAACTATAATATACAAATTATGGTACGAACAAAAAATCAGTAAAGTTAAGTGTAATAATTAAATTTGGAAAGCTGGTAGTATTTTTGAATCAACAACACGGCGAAATACTAGACTCATGTAAATGATTAGATTTACATCAAACATCGTGTAATTTGCGCAATGAAATTAGAATATATATCTGATACTTAGAAGCAATTGGAGAATAAACATGGATATCAAACATATCACTTGCTTAGCTTATTTACCTTATCACCTATAATATAGATTAGAATTATAAGTTTTCAATTCTGACGAAAAATACTAAATAGCAGTAAAATATAAATTTTCTCATAAAACAAACCAAGTAAAAACCGCTGCCAATACGTGGATACGTATTTCCCTCAAAGTTTAGGAAAATGTTGAATCAGATAACAAAGTAAATTTATTCGATGTTGAGGAGATGAATGACAGCGTTGTGTGGTAAATGTTGAAATGGAGATTAATGGTCCAGCTGTCCATAATTGGTGTGTGGGAGTCCAAAAAATAAACTCACTACACAATATTGTATTGTAGCCGACGTTTCAAGGCTCTTTAATAAAAAATATACAAATAAATTTTAGTATTTAGAGTACAATACTAAAAACAAAAGTAAATTCATATTCCTGGAATTTATAGACTAATCAATCCGGCCAACAAACTCATCGGAGGTATTTTCTTCATATAAGTCAATTTTACTCTAGTTACCGTTTGTTAAAAAAATTATATTTTTTTTCTCTGAGAATAATTGCACACGAAATTCGAATATTTAGTGAAATATAGTTTTATTATTAACACACACGAAAAAACCGCTGCTAATACATTGACACTTGGCTTCCACAAACTTTATATATTATTCCATTATTATTTTGTCAGAATAAATTAAAATAAATTATATTACCAATATATT
>JAYJLV010036556.1:0-25546 GCA_036873485.1 Torymus texanus
TGAAATAAGTTTATTTTTGTGTTATATAGAAATTTTTGATTAAGAAATTTTTTTAAATGAGAAATCGTTTTTAATTGCCCAATTTTAAGGTGAGCATCGTGGAATCTCGTAGGATTTATAGCCAATACGATCAGCAATGCCGCCTTGAAATCAAGCTAATGAAAAACACGAAAGTTGACGTCGAGGGTAGTTTCGTCACATTCTTCAATATACTGACGAATAATCAAGAGAAGCTTGCACAGCTTGCCAGGAATCCAAAGATTGTAGATGGTTTCATGGCGAGTGATTGCCTTGAGTTGTGCAAGGTCTATGGCGTTGAGGTTATGAATAAGTTTAACATGGCCCATCGTCGCACGAAATTCTTATTGGAGGTTGAACAATTTTTAGATAGTGCTTTTGATAGCCTATTACCAATACCCGTTGTACAAAAAATAGCGCAGTACTTAAAGTTCGAAGATATTGTGGCCTTTTGTGACCGTTAAAAGTGAAGTATGTACATTCGCAAATTTTATATTTTGTAATATTTTATAAATAAAAGTAATCAAACTAATTCATATTAGTCTTTTATGTTTTTTGGGGACTGAATGTCTCAACCTGAAAAAGTCGAATTTCTTTCCTTTCAACTTTCTGAATTATATTTTCCTAAAAAACAGGAGTTCGAAAAAATTTTTTTAAATTTTTTACCCTTCAATATCTTTTATTCCACTCAATCAAAATGGCCATCTTTTACCCCCGAAAATCGGGGCTCAAGTTACATATTTTTCCCTCAAAACTCATTTGCGGGTCAATAGTAATCTTTTTATTTCCAATAATATTGTTTATTTTGTAATAAATCCATGAAAAAGTGACTTTTAAAAAAAAATAAAGAATATTAATTATAAAATAAAGGGAATCTTTATTTATATATTTATCATAAATATACACAGATTTACAAAAGGAGATACGTTTCGAGGTATAAAGCTATATCTCTGCCAAATTTTACAACGATTAGTTGATTTTTACTTTACAATTGTGAGACAAGAGAAACTCTACTTTTTTATAAAAAATTCTTTTTATAAAAAACAAATAAAGATCATCTTTTGAAATTTTAACCAAATATAGTCTTCAATGAGTGTTATTACTCTTATTAGTGGTTAAAATTTCAAGTCGATAAATAAAATATATTTTGAGAAATTAGTTTATGAAATATAAAAACTTATTCCTTAATAACAATTGACAAAGTGAATATAATTTAAATATTTAAAAAAGAAAATGTAGATAATTTAAATACCTTTCAAGGAAAGTTTATTCTATTAAGTAATAGGCTGTAAGATATAAGAAAATCAAACAAACTAAAAATTCAAAATCGTTTTTTGGTTATAAAAAACAAAAACAAACAATAAAAATTCAAATCTATCAGGTTACCGAAATTTTCGCGAGACGAAGAGAATGAGCTTTGTCCGACGAAAATCGGTCGATTTGCTTCCGAGATATAAAGAGTTTATATACACACAAACATACATACATACACGAAAAAAATATACAAGTGTTGCAGAAGCAAATAGTATCGCATCTGAAAAAATTGGCCATCCTCACTATAACGTTTTATTTTTAATAAACATTTTTTTATATAACAGTGATTAAATAATAGTGATTAGAAAAGTCAAAGTGCGATATTCATATAGATATTTATATGTGGCAGATATACAGTTATATACAGGAAAGCTATAAGGAAGAGGGAGAGAGAGAGAAAGAGAGAGAGAGAAAACATTAAAACATAAAATAAGTGTATTTTGTTTTCGTGGCAAAACTTACATAAAGGTTCACTGAGGTGTGAAACATGTCCGTTAAGGTAAAGAATGACAGGCAGCTTGATCTTAGTTTTGACAGTCCATCCCTGGTAGAAATTTCTCTATCGGAAATGGGCAGGAAAATAATAAATAGCTAGTAAAAATAGCTAATTTCTAGGTAGTGATGAAACGATTTTTTCGGTCATATTCTCTATTTAATGGAAATAACATAAGCTTAAAATACTTCTACTAAATTTTCTCTGTCATTAGATCATGTATTTGAAAACAAACGTTGAAAAAAGATAGCTAACTAAAATGTAAATACGAATTATTGGTGTTCAATTCGTTTATAGTACTGTTTCAGGCAATAAAAACGAAAACAATGATTTTTCCGTTTGATTCTGTCTCTCTCACTCGATCCTCGTCATAATAGTAAGCCTCTTATTAGCCATTTCCTAACTAAAAAAACTTACCAATTTTAATATCTTTTAAATACTCATTAATAGGCTAATTTAAATTTGTGAAAAAACTGAATCTATTATCTCGTCTATTAAATAGAGAATATGACCGAAAAAAATCGTTTCATTGATGGATAGAAATGGCCAAGAAAAGTGTCTAGTTTTTAGCAATTATTGGGGTAACTAGCTATTTATTAGGTAAATAATGGAATCGATTTCTACCAGGGATGAATAGAACCTATTACCTATTAGCTACGTATTCGTAGAAAAGTTCTGCAGTTATTCATCCATTACTACTCGCACCAATAAAAAATTATTTGGCAAACTTGAATACAAGGTTGCAGATATTCTCTTATATTTCATCAATATATTATTAGGCACGACCGCTTCTCGGGAGAGCCTTATATATTTACCAGAGCAAAAATTGTAGCACACCATAATATTAACATTTGGTGCTTCGTTGATTTGAAGCCTTTTCTAAGATGTATGTATATGTGTACGTATGTAATCAAGTTTATGGATTATCACAATGAATTTTTGACTGACATCAGCGAAATTTTGACCAAACACTTGCCTCATTCTAGGAAAGTCCCAGTCTTAATTTCAGAAAGATCCATTAAAAAACATAGAAATGCGAGAACAATTAAAATTTGGGTATAATCGATTTTTAAGCATACCATTTAGAAAAATAATTTTCAGAATAAATCCAATACATGGATTAGCTAAAACATATTAAAACAAAACTTTTGTATGTTGATCATTTTTCGCTATGAGTAATATTTTACAATTTAACAGCGAAAAACTGCTAAAAACGACAAAAATGACCGCTTTTCGACTATAAGTCTACAGGACTTAACTTTAGATAGAAACATTTAACATTAAAGTTGTAGACAATAAAAATATAAAGCTTTTCTCTATTAACCGTTTTCTTGTACAATCAAGTCCTGATGAGCTAAAAAATCGATTCTAAACAGCTTAAAACGTTAAAAAAATGACCTATTTTGAGCTATAACATGACACTGTTCGACTTTACATAGAAACATTAAATACAAAAGTTGTAGATAATAGTAATACAAAACTTTTCGCTCTTGAACAGTTTCTTGCAAAATTAATTCTTGATGGACTAATCCATAAAATCGATTTTAAATAGCTCTCAAAACGTTAAAGTGACTGATTTTTAGGCACGACCAGAGCGAAAATTGTAACACCTCAAAAATCAATAATTTATAGTATAACAACGATTTCCATCGATAATGAGTCTATTTTAAGTGTTCCCCATGATGTAAGTATGTTTGTACGTATATGTACAGAACCTTATGTCCACATTATCATATCGAAAAATTCATTGAATCCGATCGCAAGTGATAGTATGCCTTTGTCCAGTCATACATAAGTGACAGTCCTATTTCGGGAATGATCCGTTCAAAAACATAAATATGCGAACACAATTAAAATTTTGAAAAAATTGATTTTTGAGTATAATGCGAAGCATATATAAAAACGAATTTAAATGCCCTAATTTACATAAAATGATCGATTTTCCGCTATAACTTGACAGAATTTAGCTTAACACAGACAAGTTGAATATAATAATTGTTGAATATAATAAAACAAAACTTTTTGATATTTGAAATTTTCATATACAATCAATTCCCGACAAGTTAAACTTATAAAAATAAATTTAAATGCCTAAATGTATATAAAATGCTCGATTTTCGGTTATACCTTGACAGAATTTAGCTTAACACATAGAAATGTTGAATGTAATAACTGTTGAAATATAATAAAACAAAACTTTTGGACATTTAGCATTTTCATATACAATCAATTCCTAAAGAGTTACTATAAAAACTAATTTATACGTTTAAATATACAATGGTCGATTTTCGATTATAACTTGACAGGATTATATTAACACAAATAAGTTGAATGTATAAATCTTTCCTATTTAACATGAACTTTTCATGACACTATTAAATGAAATTTTTTAATTGAATTGATGTCTGGCAAACCTATACTGAGAGCGAGAGAGAGAGAGAGCTGCAACCTACAAGCTCTCTGTAAGCCCCAACAAGATGTAGTCCGAATAATAGAAATATCTTAAAAAATATGTGAGGGGCGAAGAGCGAGAATGAGAAAACCAGGACACCGACGGGGAGGACGAAGGAGGCTTTGGATGCGGAGAGACTGCACGTCAAGGCCACGACGTCACCGAGGAAACAGGAGAGGATTAGTCTGCATCTCGGTGAGTCAGTCTCAGTGTCGCCGACAAAATGACGAAACATAAGGCACTTTTGAGTAATGCGGTATTGCCTATAATATAAAACGAAGTTTTTACATTAGGGCGTATGCGACGAGCGAAGCGGGGAGCGGGGGGGGGGGGCGTCTCAAGCGTAGCGAGACACGCAGGGGGGCGCAGTCCCCTAGTTATATTATATTATTATATACTCACAATGAGAGTATCTCAGACCCGGATCCCAGATTTTGGTCAAACTTTAAGATATGTTTTTAGATGCAAAAATATGAAGGAAACCGCAATATTAGACCCTAACACTTCGATAAAAGTGATCGACATTTTTAGCAACATATTAATAAAATACTGATACAAACATTCTTTTTTTATGTTCATTATTCAGTCCAATAAAGTGTGATATAAACTTGTAAAAAAATAAAATCAAACTACAGAGTGCGAGCTTTTGAAGTTGTCTTTTTCAGAATGAAAAAATATCAATTCCTTTCAAAGGTATGGTAGTTTGAAGTTAAGCAACAAAAATATATTAAATATACATGAAATTGATGCTTTAGTTTTTATCCATTTATCAGCGGTTTTTTGTTGCTTAACTTGCACTCTGTACTTTTCTTTTCTTTTTGTCACAAGTTTATGTAATGTTTTATTGGACTGAATAATGGATATAAAAACAATATTTTTATTAATATTTCCTTAATTTATTGCTAAAAATGTCGATAACTGTAGTTTATCAAAGCATAAGGGTCCAATATTGCGGCTTCCTTCATATTATAGCATTTAAAAACATATCTCAAATTTTTTTAACGAAATCCGTGATCCGGATCTGAGATACTCTCCTTGTCAGTCTCCAAACGCCGACGAAACAACACGACAACTCATGCCCACGGATGACGTAACCTATCATTCAAGTTAAATAAAGTGTGAAAGTAGTGAGATCAATCATTTATTTTTTATTGTTAATATATAACACACAATTCAATTACACAACAATTAATAACATATGTCACACTACTGGGAATTTATCAACTAAATTTTAAATATTCTGCAACCAGCAAATCGAAAACGCATTCTGGACACTTCGATTACGAACACTATCGTCGAGATTAAGTAACCCACCGTTAAAATCCATATAATCTCACTAAAAAGTATGTTTTCCCCATCTTCTGTTGGTTTCTCCAAATTATAACCATGACCGTATGTTGTCCAAAGCTTGGGAATTCCAGATTCGAATATTCTCTGTATTATTTGATCGAAGATTTTCGTAAAGACGCAGCTCCTCTCATAGGGATATGCAGCAATGCCCTGGTACAGATTTTGACCCACTATCTTCATCATCTTCATCTTGTAACGATTTTCACTGCTAGCGATAAAATTTTGCGCGTTGAATATAGACACGACGCACATCTGGCGTCGATGATACTGCAGACTATCGTTCATGCACTTGATCGGATCCATTATTCTCATCTGTGGCTTTAGAGACAACAAATCTTGGTCATCGCTGTTTTTGAAAAACTGGTCGTACTGCAATTTTGCTACAATTATGGGAAGCCCAGAGTGTCGGACATCCTCGAATGTATCCAATGTTTGTTCTTCGTGAGCTATTTTGATGTTTAGTATGTTTGAGAAAGCTGCATTAGAATAAATCATGGAGATCATGATCAAACTAAGATAAGCAATTCTGTGAAGGTTATCGTTGGGTTGTTTGACCAATGGGCTGCACATCAATGTCTGAAAAATATAAATCCATTTCCAGTGGCATATTGGTAGTTTGAAAAGTATGGCTATAGCGAAGAGACCATAAATGAGAATTGGATACAACAATATACCGATGAATGTATTTATCGATACATTGACTTTAGATACCCATAAAATTGGTGTGATTAGAACATATTTGCCAATACTTGTTATTCTACCGATAGTGAAGTTGCGTCCATAGAAATAGAAATCTGTGTAGCACTCGAGTGCCATAATTTGAGCTTGGTTAGTTTCTAAAACTTTAAGACCATTGTCAAAAGCTTCGAATATGTTTAATTTGCTGACATTTACAATACCCATTGTGAACTTCAATTTCTCTGACATTATATTTATGTATCAAGATTGAGAACCGCTAATATTAATTCTTGTTCCGTTCTTACTCAGTATTACATATGGAAAATAATCAAAAGCAACGACTTTTATTGTATAGTAGTTTAAATTTGTTAATTTTTCAGGAAAAATTTCAGATATGGAATCGAGTCTTTCTTCGTGGTAAGTTTTCATGAAAGGATTATAATAAAACATCACAGAATTATTATGATTTAGTTTGATAACAGTAAAGTCTATGAATCGTAGCGACCAATATTTAACCAACAAATTCCGCAAACATCTGTCATCCATCGTCGTATTTCGACTGAACAGAATCAATAAGCATCTGGGTGGTATTGCATTAGGTGCATTCATTATGAATTTGTCAAGCATACCATGAATCCGATCTAACTGCAGTTTGCCACTGTCGTGATTTTGAAGAAAAATGAACGGCACCGACGATCGGGGATATTTTAGAACGGGCAATTCGAAAAAACGAGTGTTATCAGTTTTTGTTATTGTTGTTATATCGATCAAAAGCGTCGGCGCACGGTACGACAATTTTCGAATAAAAGCATTCTGACGAACAATATCGATATCCGACAGAAAAATGGCTATTTGATTAACATTTTTATGATTTAAAATTTTATTTATCAAGTTATCACTCAATGGGTTTTCTGTCATATCAATCGATGAAATATTCATTAGACACACTACAACGATGAAAATGATTTTTTCCAACATTTCACGTGCCATTATTCATTTTCAATAAAAGATTGTTAAATGAAATGTTGCAAAACTAATATTTTAGTTTGGAATAACAATTTTTGACATCATCAACTTTATTCACACCTTAATTTCACTACTCCAGAAATTCTGAAATAAAAATACATGGTTACAGGAGGAGCGACTCAATTATTTATTTAAATGAAAAATCTGATATTTACAATGAAAAAACCTATATTTTTTTTAGAGAAATTCTGCAAGTTAGTATTTTTCTTAGAAAGTAAATTAGTTATCGGCAAACAATAGTTTGAGTGCGCGTTGAGTATCTATTTACAAACAATAAGGGAAAAGGCTAATTGTTTCCGTTAATAATGTCATGGGCAAATAATGACATTCGAATATTTGAGTGCCGCGACTGCATTGAACATTCCAAGGGCAAAAACCAGATTTAATTTTCAATTATTTTGATTGAGATAATAACAGATACGTGAGTAAGGCGCCTGTTCGCACGTGCACATGCACGTCAGTAGTAGATTAATTATTATATTTAATCATATTCAATGGTTACTCATTGCACACTGAAGAGATCGGCGCGTGATACTTTAACTTAAATAATAACTGAATACGTTTTGTACTTGTATGTTTCATTCCTTGGCAATGCAATTTTCACTGAACTTGAATGCAAAAAATATTGTAAAAGTCAATATATTACAAAAAAGTTCGACAAAATTGATTTTTTAATAAACTTTCGTAATTTTCTAATTTTTTTTATTGTCGTTTGAAAAATCTTGATCATTCTATTTAAGAAGAATTAGAAGCCTTTGTTAGTTCTGATACAATAACGTGACCTAATTTTACGTTAGACACCAAAATATCAAAAATTTGTAATATCAAACTGTCGCCTCCCTACTTGTCTCTAAACTATAAATTTATTTTAACCTTGTAAAATTCTTCAACGTCAAATATTGAAATATGTTTTGTACAAGCATTTCATTCGACAATTTTTTTTATTGATATTCAATTATCATCATTCTACGTGTCCTTTTTATATTTTCTTCTATACTTAGTCAATGTATGCATTATAAATTTTTACACATATTAACTTGAATACAGAATTATAAATTATTGGAATCGGTCCGTCGTTATAACTTTTTTTCTCAAGTGCAGCTAAAATAACGAATTTATAGCATATTCTTTTTGAAGTAATAGCTTCTTATAGGAGGGTGAACTGGCAAAAACGTCGCTACTTGGACTAGGAACTGGCAAAAAAAGTCAGCAGTGTTAAGGGAGTCCATCACCTTTAAAATTACGAAAAATCGATTTTCTTTTTTTTTACGTATTTCCATAGAAAAATACTGGTAGAAGATAGTCCAAATTGTTTTAAAGCATTATCTATGTTTATTTCAAAAATATAAACAAAATACTAAGAAAGCCTTATTTGTAATTTGTTTTGTTTTGTATTTTGTTTAAATTACATTTTTCCCCTTTTACATATATATTGACTTGTCTTGATTTTATTTAATTTTTTTGTTCAAAATATATTTTTAATTCTCCCACTATGTATACACTGCAAAAGATCTGAACATTATATATTCACTATTAATATAATGACACAAAATAAATAATATAAGTTATGGACAAGATTTTTGACAAAAATAAAAAATTACTTTTGAATTTGAAATGATCGTATATATAGCACTTCCTCACGAATAAAGTAGCAACCTACTTTGTCGACAGTAAAATATACTCCAATAGTCTTGTGCAACCTACATATAGATAACCTCACGCAAAAGTTGTGCGCGCGGTCAAATTTCTCTAGATCTAGTGATATAACCAACCTTGGTTAAAAGTCACCAGAATTAAAGTGAAGGAAATGAACACTCATAATTTCACAACAATTCAAAGTTGTATAATAACCTCAAAACAAAAAAAATATTTTTATATTGTTTTGATAAAGTTTTTTTGAATTATTATTTAAAATCGATTATTATGACTTCACTATGCAAATGATTGAGTTAAATATTTTATATTTGTGATTAGTGCAGTTGCAAAGAAGAAGAAGAAAAAGAATTAGAATATGGTGGACCAAACCGCGTATAAATTACATTGCAGGGTATGGAGATTTTACCACTAATTTTAGATATTTTAAACTAAATAATGAAGAAGAATTCATAAATTTTACAAGGATGAATGTAATTTATGTACATAAACAATTTAGTTGAAGAGAAATTGACAAAAAGTAGTTGGAGAGTGCTGTTGCCTGCAGAATTAAGATTGTGCTAAACATTAAAAAGAGTACATAATAATAAAATGAGTATAAATATTAATATAAGAATTTTTTCAATATATCTACAATTTTTTAGCTATTTAGCACACGGTGATTCGGTAACAAACTAGGGGGCCTGTGCCCCTCTGCATGTCTCGCTACGCTCGACACGCCAACCCCTCCGCTCCCTCACTGAGAGAATTTTGGGGTCTCCGCTGTACTATGTAGTACGAACGCGTTCTTAAATGTGCACAATGAGTTGTCCTTTGTTTTGGTACGGCAGATGCCCTCTACAGAACAACAGCCGCACCTTTTTCGCGCTGCTGTTACACGAAAACTGCGAGGCAACTGCTCTCCTAATTTTTCGCTGCGCTAGTGTAGTACGGAAAAATAAAGGACAGAGGCATCCCGCGGTTTTAGGGCAGCAGCTCTCCCAAATTCGGTAGAGCAACTACGCGAAACGAGTAGTACGTCTGCTGTACCTGCTAAGTACGGCAGGGCTCCCAAAATTCTCTCAGTGTAATGGGGTTGCAAACGCGTACATAGATAACAGAGTGCGTGTATATGTGGGTGTACTGTGGGAAAAGTGGGTGAGTGCGTGTATGTGACGTGGAGGAAGTACAGAAGGAAGTTGTTTCGCAGGATTTGGCGAGGTTACGATGGAACGCCGGGACGCAGCAGGTGTGTGTGTGTGTGTGAGGTCACGGCGAAAGTTGGGTAGTTTGTAGTTTGATTATTATTGTATAGGGATGAATTAGTTTTTTAAGTAATTAAAACTATGTGGAAATGAACATTTTTTTTAAACTGTTAATGTATGTGAAGATTTTTCGGTTAAATTTTGATATTTTTAATAAAATCTCGTGAATGTAATAAACTAACTGCCAGCGTATAGTGTGGCAGATTGTTAGTTGAAAATTTTGCTCTGATGTGAACGCGCGTACAGCGTTCATCAAGTTCAGTAGTCCACGGGTTTCGGTTGAAATTAACCGTTAAGTGCCAACGTCAGTCCATCTAGTTTAATCGAGGTTGGCTTTAATATAATCCGATAGATTATCTGCGTTTAATTAGATAATTTCCGTGTAAAGGATAGCCGAAACCTAAAGAAAATTTATAAAAGAGAAGAGATATTTTCACGAGATCGGCGTCTGCATTGTTACATTAATATTAATTATAGGTATATATGTATTATAATTATATAGTTGAAGACGTGTAACTAATAAAATTACTACTTTATGCCTGTATCGGTTGCTTAATTAATTAAATAACGCTATTGTTATGTTAATGAAAAATTAATCGTTGAGTATCTAATTTGTATTAATTAATTCTGAATTCACATCACATACTGCAATTATGAATTAATAGCCATATTTTATTTTTCATTAAATATTACACTAATAAAAATTCAATATTATGTCATAAACTCCGCTGACTCAACGTAATATTATAAAGTTAAAATATACATAAAAATATTTTTATATCTAAAAATCTCATTGTAAAATTAAAACCAGTTATTTTTATTACATACATTTGCAACATTCAAAACTATTTTATTTTACATAAAAATATATATTTATATTTATTGAATTTATTTTTGGACTATAGCCAAAAAAAGAAAGTACATGATAATGGAATGTATATTACACATAATTATATATATACGTAACGCATCGTGAAAACATAAGTCGTCGCATACAAGAAATCGTAGTCAAAAACATAATGTCACAATAAAGAATATAGTATAGATCAGTAGAAGTATAATAATCATGGAACTAGGGATATGTACACCGAGTCATTTAGTTTAACTATAGTCAAATAGAGATAACGGATCTCAGTCAAGTGATAATAAATATTCGTACAGAACTTTTTTGAAACGGTTGAATATATATTGATCAATAACATGGCAAATATTATTTACACATTAAACAATTACGTAATGGAAATACCTAACTGATCACATTAACGGTGGTATATGTGTGAATTTATATATTGAAATTATACTATATCAATTACTCTTATTGTTATTTATCAATAAAACCAATATTCATCATTTTCTTTAATTTCACAGCAATACACTAAAGACTTTCTAACGTATTGTTCGTCCAAGACGAAGTACTTCAATTTATCTGGTAATAAAGACGTAGAACTACCGTTGCAAGTAATTTCTTCGAAATAGGTTAGAACAGTAAAATTCTTCCCTAATTTATTGAAAATCGATAAATCGTGATGTAACCCGCATTGAATTATTTCATAGCATCGTAAACGTGAACTATGTGGGAATTCAATTCCACAACAATCAACAATTCATAATATACACACCACGGCTATATACACACTGTGTATCACCGTCCTATAAAATCCTTGCAATATCTGCGGATATTTCAGCGCTCAATTAAAAATATCATTTTCCCTCCATCCAAACTTCACAATCTCTGCCAACTTTCAAATACACTCGCGTATATATACATTCATGATTAACAACTTTTTCCAGCAAACGCATAAACAATCACATTGAAAGAAAAAGTGTATAGAACTCTATATAACATTAACACCATAGAAAAGAACAAAGAAAAACTAACAACAATTATTCTCTTTTAATCTGTTCACAGGGGACTTACGCGAAATCCCTGAAGAACGTCCACTCGGAGCAGGCCGCGAAACTCCAAGTGAAGAATCAGCACGAGTGCGACCTTCTCGAAGACATCCGGTAAAGCCTCGCTTCGCTCCCTACTACTACTAACTTAGTGTGCGCTCTCACGTCGCATCGATTATTTTGCGCGAATAAATATCCAAGTGTGTGTGTGTGTGAGCGACGGCATCGTGTCGAGTGCTCGCCACGCTCTCTCGTGCCTTTATCTAAGATGCATTACATAAAGGGCGATGCATCACAGATTGATTGCGACTGCACTTTTGCTGCTACGAGAGAGAGAGAGAGAGATTTATCAGAGACTTTTTTTCGAAGGGATGGCTACTTTTTTTTTCTAGGACCGGGGAGAGATTACGAGATGGTTTATGAGAATTTTTATGGGTGTTTACGGAAGTTTTCCGGATGGTGTGTTTTTTTGATGGGATGGGTTACGGAAGTTCCGAGGTAGTTATTACTCTTTGGTTTGCTAAGAACAAAATAGTTTGTATAAAATATAGCCGTTTATTTCTTTTTTTTTATAAAAAATGTCTTGTTTAGTATTTTATTTGATGTGATCGTTTAATTATATATTTAAATTAAATAAATATGGATAAATTCCTATAATATTATAATGGAAAAGTTAACGAAATTGCATAAAAGTTCTTTTAGATGAAACAATAGTCATGCTGAAAATTTTAAAGATTTAAATACGTGATTTACAAAATGATAAAATTAAAAGAAATCATCGGAACGCAGGAATTCGGATACCAATATCTCGGTTCTTTTGTATTCAATCTATTCACAACTATTTAAGTTGTGAAGAGGTGATTTTAATAGAACGGAAATATGCTGAAATACAAATATTAAATCCTTCTCTAAATCAAAAGCACCGTTCAATATTTTACCGGTTAAATTCTTTTTCCAATACACTTTTCCCCTCCGATGGGAGAACTCGCAAGTACAATAATAATCCTGATGGAATTATGCGCAAAAATTTCATTATTTAATCCAACATATTTTTTTTTTGTTTCATATTAAATAATCTCTCCCCATATTTTAGTTATAAATTGTTAACATTGTTTACTTAACGAATATTATTTAAATAATACATTTTGCTTTTCCCGTGTATTAAAATCCAAATGTTTATTTTACACTCGGTGGTGAAAAAAAGCGAAAAATAAATATTTTATTATACAGCGAAATTTCGTATAAAACTAAAAGCCAAACAAGTGGATTCGTAAAGCTTCATTCGTGTGTTTTACAGCTCTCAATTTTATAAGTATACGCGGCATGGCAAACATGAAGTTAGCTTATAAGAGGTGAAACGGTACGTAAAATTCCAGGTAACTTTAATATAATGCTGCTCATCTTATTCTTATTAAATTTTGCACGCGGCTTTCATTGTAAAATCATGAAAAATCTCGCATACCTGGGAATTTCTCATATTATTTGTAGTCGACGCGTTCGAAAGGCGAGAAAGAGGAAAAAGTATTGTTACAAAAGATTCACAAGGAAAGCTGGTGCGTCGCATACAACGTCATGGAAAATATCAACTTTCATATATTGGAACTAGATATTTTCCTTTCCCGCGTAAACATACACACACATACTTGGAAGATTTCAAAGAGAATATATATATGAATAACAGTGAAAGCGTTGAAAAATATCTCACCTTTTTATGTCATGTTTGCAGTAACTTCGTCCTTAAAAAGTCGGCGATCGAAAAGTCTTACGCAGAGGTAAATCCATTGAATTTATCGTACATACACTTGTACACTATAAAACTCAATATAGCGCAATAAATACAAGCATTAAATTTTCTATACTCTCCGCAGGCTTTATTAAAAATATCGTCAGCGTATCTCAACAAAAAGATCCCGAACATACCCGATTTAAAGATCGACAATGCTGACGAAAGATGGTAAGCTTCATCTCATATACTTACTGCTTTTGATATACAATTTCAAGGATCGATATCATAATTGCGGTATTCGCAGGAACATGTGGAATGTCTGGAGGACGGTGCTGGAGGAAAACGAGAAACTGGCGCGCGCGCGGCTGGCCGCAGTCGAAGTGTTCCAAACGCAGATCGCCGACGAGGCCAAGGTACTCAAGTCTGCCAAGCAGCAGGTCGCCAAAAAGGTACGTCGTATTATTAGTATTATCATCGTCGTCGTACGTTTTGTTTTCTTCGTCAATGAACGCGAAAGTAAGAAACAATAACGGAAATAGCGCGTGTTTCCTTGATATGCTTGAATTTTTTACGTATATACACGATCGTGCGCGGCTATTTGCAGCTTTTCATGTCGACCAGGTGTTGATGTTTACTCCCTCCGGAGAACAGAAATACCGTAACTGCGCGCAGCTTTTTATAAATATATATTTTGTTTATCATTTCTTTTCCTTTCGCATTTCATTATATAATATATGCGCGAATCACAGTCGGTTCATGCAAATGTTTACTTTTAATTAAACAAACTCGAGCAGCAGAAACGCGCGAATCGCTATTACCATATTATTATATCCCTCGCGCTTGAATATTTATTCGCTTCAATTTGAAACTTCGATAATAACAACGTTCGTTATAATAAACTAGAGTGAGAGAATCTTTTTATATAACACCGAGATTCTGCGATGCGGTAAATTAAAATTAAAGATAACGAGAAAAGAAACGAACGAATCGTTGCAGGCGATCGACCAGTTGCTGGTGATACAGAAGGAGCTGCAGACGTGCGTGCAGGACGTCGATAAGACGAAGAAACTGTACTTCGATGAGGAGCACAACGCCCACGATGTGCGCGACAAGGCGAAGGACATCGAGGAGAAGTACGTGACTCGAATTACATCTTTTCTCTATTTTCCTTTCTTTAGCTTTTTTCATTTTTTTTTTTTTTTTATTAGCGTAGTCGATCGTTTTTTTTACCTAGCGTCAAGTTTCCAGGTTTTAAAAAGCCGAAGAATTCTTTTGTTGAACATTAGAATGTTGATATTGCTCGGAAACGCGTTTTTATGGATTTAATTTTTTATTTCTTGGTATATGCCTTCGATAGAAAATTAAGTATATGATTGACTAGGCAGAGAAGGAAATAAAGTTTAAACATTAAAGAAACTAAACTACTTGAGTTTTCCGAACATATTCATTATTACATGCATTAATGACGAATCAGATCTTTAATACGAATATAAGTAGAGATTAAAGTCCTCAAACGGTTAACGCGTTGTATCCATAAATTCTGCAAATACCCTTATATTGAATCGTAAAGAATCAATGTTTGGCCGTAAATTGAACATGACTATTTTATTCCACAGCTTAATTGATATGATTGATTGATCATTCGCGGTATTGATCACGCGTTGAACCGTGTTTTTCTGCTAAATTACTTTCACCTATACCATTAACACTTTATTTATTTATTTTCAACACCTAAAAATAAACATTTAATGCTTTATCAACATCAAAAGTAGCTTTATATTTCTCCCTTTGATCTATGAAAAATTGCCACAACCGATACGCTTAAAATAATAATAAAAATAATAATAATAGCAACACGCGTTACATTGAGAATAAACCGGCGTGGAAAAGGGTCAAGCTTTTATGCTACTCGCATACGTGTGTGTGTGTGTGTGTGTGTGTATATATATATATATATATATATATATGTGTGTGTGTGTGTGTATATATGCGAGAATGTATGTGCATCACGTTCGTATATACGTACACTACGCGCGGACCGCTTCCAAAAACGAAAATCCATAATGCCGCGTGTGCGCGCGTCAACAGTATGAGTATATATGCCAAATGGACTCAACAATCGTCGTCGTGTATAGTCCTACATTTTCCTTTTCCCCGATGACCCATAAAATGCGCGCGTGCGAGCGAAATTTATCGTTCCTCTTCGATCCTAACAACGGGAGAAGAACAAAATGTTTATATCATCGTAATACTACAAACGCTTCCAAAAGTAAAAATTAGATAAATAAAAAAAACAATAATAACAGATTTGTAGATAAATATTATAGATCTCGGTTAATTAAATTGTCTCCGCAACACATAGTTATTGTCACCGGCAAGTATAAACTACGTCACGCGCTCTGATATCTCGGTCACCCTCCCGCGCCGCTCGAACTTTATATATCAACACTTTTCTCGCAACTTTCTCCCGCGCACTACTACTGGGAAAAATAAAAACTTTCGAGAAAATCGAACTTCTCGCGCGTTAATTAGTTTTATAAAGAGGCAAAAGACAGCCGACGGCGTCTCCTGTTTTTAAAACCTTACCGTCTTACTTTACGATTGCAGGCTGAAGAAGAAGAAGGGCTCATTCTTCCAATCGATAACGTCCCTGCAGAAGAACAGCGCCAAGGTATGTATGTCGTCGTGTATATATATATATATACTATGTTATGTTTATGGGGTGGGGGGGTTGAAAGTTAGTTTGGAGAATTTTAAGGGGAAGGCATAAGAGTCAGAAGGTTTATATATATATAAGGGCGATGAGAAAGTTATTGTGCTATAAATCTTGGACTAGGACGCGTTGGCTGTAAAAAGTATTTAAGATGCGTTAAGGGGGGTAAGTGTGATTAAAGTCCGCTTTAAAATTATCGTCAGGGGGGGATGCTTCGGAGCTTTGGTTTTATTGAGGGTAAATTTTACAAAACTTTTGTATAATTTGTTCTATTAATTTTTTATTATTTTTTTTAATAATATGTATGAAACTAAAAACTTGCTGAAGATATAGTGTTAAACTTTTCTAAAAAGTTACATTTTCTTGATATCTTACCTACTGGTACAATTTTGATGTGGTTAACTTTCCAAATACAATTTCAACACTGAATTTGTTTGTTACATGCATTATAAATATCTAATTTTGTTGAAAATTACCCTAAAATTATTGTAAAAATTTAATTAATTAACACAAATATTCTCAAAAACAAAAACCATTCATTCCTAACAAATTGATTTAAAGAACAATACAAAGTCACACACTCGCGTGAACAAACGGTGCAACAATCGTACGCCACTCCATTACCCAATCTAACAGAGTGACAATTTAAAGATAGACGATCGGTTATAATTAATAATGCATTTAGCCTTTTGCACCGTCACATTATGACTCATGAATAATAATACACGGCGTTGTCTGCTTTATATACGTTATGTATGTGTATACATAGGTAAGCACGAAGCGAGACCAACTGGAGGAAAAATCGACGGGGGCACGCAATGACTATTTGCTCGCTCTCGCGGCGGCGAACGCCCATCAGAATAGGTACTTCGTAATCGACTTGCAGAGCACGATGCAGGTGAGTTTGCCAGTGGTAATAATTCGACTCGCCATCGCGCTTTATCAAATCCATTCTGGGAATTGATTTTTATTTGTATTCAGATATATAAACGTCATTCTGACGAGCTTTTAACGATGTATTAATTTTTTTTTTTTTACGGTAATTTTGCTGGAGAATATAGAGGTGATTATTGAAACTGTTTTGAATATGATTTCTACTATTGATCAAAGTTTAAATATGAATTCTTTTTTGTATTATCAAAATAAATAATCTGAGATTATGTATTGAAATTTGAAAATTTTACCATCTATCGATTTGAATATAAATAATTGAACCTTTTATAATCCTTTCAGTCGCAGCGCCCATATTAAAATGAACATTAAATTTACGACCCATAAAGTGCATTTAAAATGTATTTCACGAGTGCATTACCATGACCGATTTTTTTTTTTTTTCAACTAATATTGCAACAATTAAAACTGGAAATGAATATCTTAGATTTATAAAAGCGAAAACCGAAATAATTACACAAACTTTAGAAATGTAACTTTATCCATCTTTATTTAAAAAAGAATCCCGGTAATAAGAACTAACTTTTGAAAGTTAATATAATTTGGAAAATGCTATAAAAGTTTATAGCCTATGAAAAAAGTTTTTCATTTTCCCCTGAACTTTGAAATTTCCAATATACATACTTTAAATCCCTTATCCGCAGACCTTATTATTATTATTATTTTTATCATAAAGCCTTTCATACACATTAAAAAAGAAAAAAAAAGAAGATGACGTACAAAAAGATTCTTCCATTCTTCCTCAGCCCTCTTTATTAAAACGTCTACCAAATTCTTCTTCAAAATCAATCAAAACTCCATCAGAAATCCCATCGATCTCCCATACACCCATGCACACTTTACGTCACTCACGCAAACCTCTTCTCTTCTACTATCTATATATATCCATCTCTCTCTCTCGTTCTCTCTATTCTGTACAGCACATGGAACAAGGCGTGTACGACAAGGTAGCCGAATACCTTTCCCTCATGGGTCGTACCGAGCTGCTCACCTGTATGGCCATGCAGAACAGCTTCGGCAAGATACGTGACCAGGCGCAGCAGGTAAGTGTTGTACCATCTTCTTCTTTTAAAAATCGACCAATAAAACGCCGATTATCGGAGATGAGAGGTAGAGACGCGCGTGCGAACTCACTACGCGGCTGCTATTGGATATTTAAATTGCTTTATTTGGGTTAGAAGAGGGTCGAGAATCCGATACGCCTGTGAAAGATGATTGTTTGATGAATAGGCGGTGTATATATGTATATATATATGGTTCCATTTGGACTGGAGTTGGGCAAGTTAGAATAATTTTGTTGTTGTTTACTCTCAAAATATATAGATTAATGCCCGATCTCGTTCTGCGTTACTTTATCCGTCAGTTGTACGAATTTATCCTAAAATAAAAGCTGATGGTACTCTGTAGAAAGTTCGTTGTATAAAAGTTTCGTGCATATGTAAAAAGACAAGATGAATATAATACAGTTGGAAAAGAAATTTAGTGGAGCAGTGATGAATTATACGAAGGCGCACGTTTATAAGTTGCTTTTTTTCCACGGCGCTAGATTAAATATGTAAACTGCAGCAACCCACGTTACTTCTGCTTAATTAATAACATCATTTACTGCAGAAGAAAAATAACACGAGGTGTTGTTGTTCTCGGAAACACTTAGACGCGTTCAAGTGTTAATTAGCTATTTCCGGAACGTGAATGTGATGCTTGAATGACTAAAAACGTCGAGAGATAATTAAACGGTCACTAACTCCGCTAGATTATATTCGAATTAAAATCCATCATATACCTATGTTTAACTTAACGTAAATTTATATGCTATTGAATTTATTTACTTTTACAATAGATAATGGCGTACTTGTATAAAAACTACGTGTATGTACAGATGAATACTCTTTACGTACAATTTATATTTAAATATGTATGCTAGTTAGAAAATTATTTCAACTAACTCTCTTGGATAAACCTATTTATCAAACTTTAATGGAAATTCTAGTACATTTATTATAACAACTTGCCAGTGTAACGTGTAAAATTAATTAATACAATCCTCGAGGTAACTTTTGCTTAACGCTTCCAAAATGTTGTCGATGCAAATTATATTATATAACAACGTGATACCGTGCAACGTGTAGAGACACGCAGTGAAGTTAAAATAAATTAAATAAAGACTTATTCGAGACTTGCAGGATTTAGATTTAAGCAGGAAAGTCAAAACTAGAAACGCAGTTAAATCCAAAAGTTTGTTTCCGCACATTGCCTTAAGCACTCGATTAACATAACTTTCGAGTCCATTAGCACAAATTATTCCGGTATATGTGTGCGTATAGATACACATTACTGATAGTTTAAGACCGTTTATTATTCGAAATTTCAGGTAGGACCACCGCAAGTACTTAACGCATGAGCCAGCCCTTAAAATTATAATTTTAAATATCGATTTTACGCTCTACCTGATACCCAATAATATTAAAATTCTCCGGAAAATTAACTAAACCACTCTAGTCTCTTCAATCGATTATCCGACAATCATTCGTTACCACCAAATCGATATATAACATTCCAATCTTATATCCCCCAAAAAAACCGTATACCCCATCCCCAATCGTACCTGCATCACACGCGTATATATATATACTACCCGTGTCACCACGAGAAAGAGCGAAAATCGAGCGTCCCTCTCTCTCTCTCTCTCTCCCTCTTTTTTCCACCTCAGCGAGTTCGATCGGTCCGCCTACACCGCGCCGTCGCTGCACCGCATCTCGGCCAAGTGCCAAAAGCTCGCGAAGGCGTATATATATATATATATATATATATATATATGAATTCTAACGGACGGCCTTCTTCGTCTCCTCCTTCTCCTCTGTTGCAGCTCACGCGCGAGTATAACCTGCAGTGCTGCTGCCTATATTACCCGGTGCTGAAGCAACACATACAGTACGAGTTCGAGCCCTGTGACCACGATCAGGTTGAGAGGTGAGTAGTGCGACTATGAATGTATGTGGGAGTATAGGAAAAAGGAGATTGAAGGGTGAAATGTGGTTTGCATGAGGGAGATGATACTTTTGAGGGATCTGTGCGATCAGGGTTTTGGTTTTGGAAAGAATCGGGAAAAATGAAACGCGCAGATGTAGGGTATTTATGAGGCTTGATTCTGGTTTTGTATAAATGTGAATTTTGCTGCATTATTTTTTACGGTAATCTTGGTAAATTCAAGTTTTTTTTTAAACTTTAGACAATTTTTTTCTTTTAGATAGAGTATTGATTAAATACAAACTATAGATATTTATTTGAAACTGTATGTAACTGTACAGAAAGAGATAAAGATTCAACATTGTACTTTTTTATAGCCTATCGATTATTTCGAATTATTAAAAGATGAAATATATTTTAATAAAAGATTATTTCACCAACAACATTTCTTAAGAATAATAATTTTTTAATTATCACAAAATTTCTATCTTGCAATTTTCATTTTACTAACAATGATATTGTCATTTACTCTACGTAGGATAACAGCCGACAATGCAGCCGCACAGACACTTAGTAAGGAGGCGCGCCGCTGGGCAACGAGAATCGCCCGGGAGATCAACACCTACAGGGAAAGCAATAGAAAGCTTCAGCAGTTTCAACAGTTGCGCGATTCTGGACAGAAGGTTAGATATAAACCAATCCTCCGAACTATATTAACAACCACAAATCATTCCCCGTTTGTATATCAAACGCCATCTTATTAAAGCTTCTACCAACGTCTGCGTTTGACATAATAGCAGCATCTAAATATAAACCAAACCATCTTCTCTCCATTTCTGTTGTTTAGACCGATCCTAACGATCCGAACGGGCCGGACCTGGAGACGAAGATCGACGAGATGAAGACAACAATGCGAAAAGCCGAGGTAAACTGTCAGCTGCATGCGCATATAATATATATGTATATAGAACGCAGTGATTTTCTCTCATTAGACTGACAATTAACACGTCTACCTACTTTTCAGACTGCGAAAATGAAGGCCGAGGCGAGAATTGAGTGTCTACGGAAAGGCGGAGGTTCGTGTTATATACGCATAATTTGACGTTCTCATTGTTCATTCCCCTTTTTCTCATTCTTTTCTTTCTTCTTGAACGTACGAAAATTGGTTCTCTACATTTTCATTATTTTCACACCGAACTCATCATTTATTACTATATAATTTTATTTTATTCTTTATATAAGCCACATTTAATTATATTTTAACCACAATCAAAACAGCCACTACACACCATCATTCACATCTCCATTTTAATTTCCATTATTCCCTTCGATGTTACACGATTAATTGCATTTATTACGCTTGTGTATCGATTGTTCCTGCCGACTGCTGGACAAAAAAACAACAACAACAATAACGCAAAACTGTAGTGAACGTCGACGAGTGGCTACAAGAGGTGGAAACGCTGAGCGTACAGGACATCCCGCGCTCCGCCAGCTCGTTGTCCATCAGGACGGACGCCTCCGGCAATGCGGTAATCAATTTTTCTCTGACCTCCTTTTTTCAAAGTCTAATTTTTTTTTCGATAGGACCGATGATTTGTAATTAAGTTGAAATAATGGGTTCGTGGATTGGGAATCAATGTTGATTTATTTTATTGAATGTGTTTAAAATGGATATCGTGTAATACCGTTTTTCATCATTTGAAATACTTTTCAATAATTTTATAAATGAATAAATTACTTAATTCATTGGATTCATGTAATTGTATATAATTTTTTAACTTCAAAAGTTTGGACTTAAACGCTTGACTTTATTCTATTGGTATTACTTTCATGTCTTGAATGAAGTAATTAGCGTTGCACTTTTTACTTTCAGTTGTGCAAAAGTACTTTAATAAGAAATTAAGTAACAAATTTTTCTATTCATGTTCAAGTACAAATGACATACTTTATAAAGTTGCTCAACAGCTTTGTGTTAATAAATAAAGAGTCTCAGAAAAACTACTAAGAAGATTCTTTAAAAATTTTATTTAACTGAGTGAATTAGGTGTAAAATAAGTTAATTCTGCAACAAAATAATAAACTTGTAAGATTTGTTTAAAATGAATTTAACTCTTTCCTTCCTGAACCATGTAATCTTCGTTCTTTCCTTGATAAATATAATTTTACAGAAAATTATTTCAAAATTATCCTATATATTCTAAAAACAACTATTAAAAGATATATTTTGACAAGCCAACCTTGCTAAGATATTACCATTTTTAAAACCACTATATCCCCATCATTAAAACCTCATTAATGTGACGTCAGTAAGGAAAGAGTTAGACTCCAAACTCACCCGAACACTTTCGAAACCGCACGTAAATTTAAAAGAGTCCAAAATCACAGGAACAGCCATCCTCGGACTCGTTCTACGACAGCGACAACGACGCGGGCAGCGACTTGACGACCGTCGAAAGGCCCGGACGTGGCTCCTCTGCCGACCAACATGATCAACGCCAGCAGGACGACGACTCGGGCGCCGAGGAACGTCAGCGCCACGATAGCGCTGAAGTCGATGGTACGTACACCCTTATTTTCTTCTTCCCTTTTTAATTTCGAAGAAAATTGTGGTCGCGTTTTGAAAGGGAACCCGAGGTGCACGCGATAATTGATTATAACGTGCTGGAGTTGATCAAATCGCCAGCATAGTTAGTTGAAGTCTGTTAAAAAGTTAAAAGTCGAGAGGGGGGATTAAAAAGTTAGTAGAGTGGACAGGGCGATGAGGGGGATAATCGCATTACTGAAGTGTTAAAGTCAGAGGTTTAGGACACACCCAGTGTATAGTTTCATTTTTGTTTGGTAATATTGAGAAATTTATACATTAAAAATAGTTTATTGACGAATTAATTGTCATTTGTTATTGTTTTCATGGTGTTCAAGATACGAGCTCGCATAATTACAACAACTCAGGTACTTGATTACCCGAATCTTTATGAGAGTATACTGGCTAGACTTTAAAAATGATAACCGTATATAGCGTAATTTATGCCAATTGTATAATTAATATCCATTAATATACCATGCTGAAATCAATAATAACCCCTTCTGTTATATCAATTACTAATTTCATCTTCACTATACGCACGCGCTCACCGAAAGTTTCTCATTTCACAATTATAACGTCAATCTCATCCGTCTCTCTCTATCTAACATCATTTCGCTGAATATTCCATCTTCAAACTGTCAATTATATCGCTGAGCGCCAGAATAAATAAGCTATATACCTGAGTAATAAACATTCGTATCTCTGAACTGGCTGATAATAAGAAAGAAAACATTTTAATAACGTTTCCGGTAATTGCAGCGCTACTGGAGCAAGAAAAACAACGAATAGACGAGATAACGGCAGGCTGGGACGATCCGACGTCTGCAGACTGGGGCAACGAGGATACGACAATCGACGAGGCGGGTAACGTCGCCGATGTGCACGTGACTGACGACGGTGCGCCACCTCCGAACATCTACAAATGCACTGCTTTGTATTCGTATACGGTGAGTACCAATGTTTTTTAGCGCTGTATTTTAATTTCTAAATACTTTTTGTCATGGTATACGATGCCTTTGTAGTATTTTGGAGAATACATTTTTTTTATGTAAAAAAGCAAAACTGGAAATGAAAGTAAAATTTTACTTTTTTGCTCTCTTTTTTTAAATATTGCTATCGGTACTAGAGTAATAGAAAAAGTGCTAACTCGAAAAGAATAATAAACTACAGAGGTTGTAGTAACATAAAGAAAAGATGAAAAACCACTTTGCAGTGTATGATTTCGTAAAATAACTGTAATTTGCCTTAAAATATAGCTTGCTCTCAGAAAATTGGCGAGAGCTTTTAAAATTAAAATAAAAGAGTCTTTTATCTTGCTCGCCCCGCTCCTTAATATAATTTACACACTTTTCTCTTCTTTTATATCGAAGTAATAAGACTTTTAGCTTGAATTTCAAGAGATAAATTTTCGTATTGAGTTTTGAACATCTTCAAGATTTGTTAACTATACATAAAAGATTGTTTTTAGAACTGCAGAAAAAGAACATTATTACACAACTAAACTGGTCATAATCTTGTTATTGAAGTAAGAATTCTAAGCAATAAATGTAAAACTTTTTTTCGAAACTTAAACGCCTCGCAGTTATTTTAAATTTGTAATATGATTAAGGTCAGGCGAATAGATGTTTAAATAATAAAGGAAAACCGATCAGAGCTGAAAAAGCACCTAAAATTAGTTGGGTTGTAAGAATCCCTGTAATCGATTTTACAAAGTTTTATCTAAACTTACGTCACGTTATAAAGTTCAAACTCTAAGTACTTTTAAAAAAGTTTATCATACTTATAGTCTCTATTTATAGTAACCACACACCTCTAATAAAATTCTTATGTTCCTAGAAAAACGATTTAAAACGATTAGTGAGTTTGCAAACTCACCTTTAACAAATCTATTAAACACACATTGAAGAAAAAGCATGTTGATAGCGGTTATTATGTCGTGTAGTAAAATCTATTATAGTTTTATGTTTTAATTCAGTTAAAACAACTATATAAGTTATAGTAAATGTAATATTGTTATAAACAAGCCATATTTTACAGTGATTTTACCATAATATACTGTAGTTTTTCATATACTGTGTGAAAAATTTTAAAATATATTTTGAAGGTGGCTCACACGTCTTTTTATAAAACAGCAAATAGATCTTAAACTTAACAGTAATGTTCTTTAAACATTAATCTTTTGATCTTTACTAAGAAAATTGTAGGTCACCGACCAAATTATCGAAAAATTGAGTTTATAAATACATACATTTAACACATAAGCTTATGTGAACGAACAGTTTATTGCTTTGTAATAACTTGTAAAACGTCAGATTAATTTATAATATATGAAATTAAACGTTTTTTTGTAAATTATATCATCTGAACTATAGGTTACCGATTAAACAGAAAAGATATTAACAAAAAACGTTACAAACATTCTACTGTGTATGCGCAGTGATAGCAGACATATAAATAGACATATAAATAAAGTTTTTACTT
>JAYJLV010036577.1:0-25538 GCA_036873485.1 Torymus texanus
ATTATAACTTTCTATAATAATTTGCTACGAGCGATAATTCAATGAATATCTGAAAATATAAAAAATCAATCTTTTTTTCAATCATTACATTAGCGCATATTGTTGTGGAAATAACTAACTGGATAAAAAACATCAGTCGTTACATTTATTTTTTTATTTATCAAATATAAAAAAAATATCAAATTAGTCTAAATAACTAAATATCAAGCTCGTAAATTGTACAATTCTTAGCGGTCTCATCTACATATTTATACGTCCTATCGCTAAGGCGGAAAGTATTAGTTTTTTGCTTCCTTTTTCCATTATATTTGAATAGAGCTTCAATTTGACATAATACTTGATTCGGGAATACTTTTTGCACATCATCCACTTGTGGCCATGAAAAATTTTTTATGCAAGGATCAAAGAGGTATTATAAGGGCCAGTATTTATAAGGGTCGCCGATTAGAAAAAAGACAAAATTTTCCTTAATTTTCAGATTTAAAAATAGCACCAAAAAAGTATACCATTCAATCGGACTTGTAAATAATTTTGTTCACGCACAGAAAGGTTCAAAGAATAAGAAAAACTTTGTCCTATAGATGTGCCTTCAAAATTAAATTTCTTCTTGGAATTTCGTCCTTTAGAAAAAAAGAGAAATTTCCGTCAATTTTTTTCAATCCAAAATTGACTTAAAAGTGTCGCCAAAAAATAATGCCACTAAATTGATCGTGTATATATATTTTTTTTTTCATACTCAGGAAAGCCTAAGAAACAAGAAAAACCTTGTCTCATGAATGTGCCTTGAAAAAAAAAATTTTATTTTTTTTGAGACGTAAGAGGAAAATAATTTTGGATATAGCTCATATATTTTGCCTATAAATTATGAATTTGAATTTTACGTCATAAATATATTTTGTCTATAAATTATGAATATGATTAATGAACGGTCTTAAACTGCCGATTTCTTATTTTATTCAAGTGGTATAATTTTGAATTTACTATGCAAATTAGTGACATTCTACTACCTTTCTCTTTTCATATATCATAACGTTTACTAAAATGACTGTAAAAGAGATAAATATTTGATTCATGTGTGCGCTATTAATTAATGCAAATGTATTAAGTTGTGCAATCGATTATGAATATGTTATACTTGACAGATAACATCAATTGAAGTAGACTATTGCTTTATCTACAGTTGCAAAGATAGTTGTAAATTAAGAGAACTTCATTACCAACCGCGTAATGAAAAGCTCGCGTCGAAAGCTGTGATTCTTATCGCGGAAGATAAGATTACAATCCAATTCAGCCGGTAACAATCAAACCCATTAAAAAAACACACACAATTTCAAAACCACAATTCCAAATTCCGAATAATTTTCGCTGCCACACACATATTTGTAACATCAAAAACTTCATCGTTCCACTATAACCATACATATATACCTATACGCACAATATTATACGAAGCGTAAAATATTTGCCATCCTAAACACGGCTGTCAAGCGTCCGAGAAGCAGCAATAAAATTCTAGCCATCCTATCCGAAAACCCTATAAAACCACACGAAACACCTCATCCCCTTCCACCCTTCCTCTCTCGCATACTTCCTCTCGTCAGCATCATATATAACGAGCGTGCGAGCGCGCGAATGAGGCTCACCGGCCCGTCAAACTGGGCCAAAACGACTAGTCTCACCCTCCTCATGGTACTAAAGATTAAAGTCCAACACCCTACTTCCTTCGTATAGTATAGTATACACACAGACAGGTGAACGCGCATCTAAGCACGATATATTTCACGTGTGCACTGCAGCGCGATAATGTAAAGCGTTCGCTCGCTCGCTCGTGTGCGCTCGATAAAGCAAGCGAGAAACGCGGCATAGCCTTCCGCGCTTTTATTTGCATTTTCGCGCCCTGGCATTTGCCTCGCATACCATCACCACCGTCTGACCGTAGAGGATGTGTATGTAAATGGGTGAGAGAGAGAGAGAGCCCTGCGAGCGATATGAAAATGTTAGCGTGGTGAGAAGGTGTGTGTGTTTGTGTGTGTGTGTGTGTGTGTGTGTGTATATATATATATATATATTACTGGTGTATGCAGACGCCCTTTGCCCGCCGGGAAATTGGTCGATTGGGAATTTATCACGATATGTGTAGGTGTGCAAGAGAGCGAATGTTATAGCTATGCGTTGTTGCATTTCAAGTGGTTTCGAGAAGGAAAGTATGGTGTTGCAAAGGTATAACTGCGCTCGCTTTCTCAGTGATATCGTTTGCGAGGAGAGAGAGAGAGAGAGAGAGAGAGAGAGAGAGAGGGGAGAAGTGAAGCCTTTTTCGCGAGTCTGCGGTATTAGCATGTAATTCGTGATTTATAGTGACGGCTGATTTGCATTTATGAAGTTGTACATTTGTAGTTTATGGTCGCGAGACTGTATCGCGCGATGTCTTTTATGGGAGAGCAAATAAGTGAAATGGAAGGAACGGCCGGTGTAAAAAAAATTTATATTTTATGGTTTATTTGTAACAAGTGTAGTGGACGAATGTATAATATATATATTTGGATAAATCTACTTTAAACGTTCCGATTTCATCGAAGATTGTGGAAAAAAAGTAAATAGATTTTGACTTATAAATATCAATATCGTGTCTAAATTTGCTATACATCTTTGTATTCTTACAAATATTTCGATATTTTTATTTTATCCTAAAAATAATCTTTCATTTTAACGATTTATTTTTCATTATACATGTAGATTTAACCTTTTATCTCTACAACACATTCGATACTTCAAGCACCCTTCTTCGCATAATAGCAACACAGCACGTTTCAACCTTCATCCGGACACCCTTCAAATTTGCAGATCACAGCATCAGCATCCCTTAAAACCTTTCTCGCCAACGTCCTTAATTTTCGCGCAAACACAGTCCCTACGCCGACAACAAAGCTTCTTTCTCTCCACTTCTCCGACCCTAAAACGTAAAAAAAGAAATCAAATTACACAGCTGAACGTGGAAAACAATGCCTATACGCCCCGCGCGTACAACCAGCGCTAAGACTCAGCCGGAAAAAGACAAAGGGATTCTCGTCGTCCTGGCGCTACACACACGCGTGTACCAAAAGTGCGAAGAGATAAAATTTCACCGCGTTCTGTCCTCTGTCGGAAGGGTGTACAGGGTTGAGAGAAGAAGAAGTAGAAACAGGACAAGAGATCCTAGCATCCCGGTGATTGCGACTTTTTTTCTCTCTTTCTTTCAGTAGCTCGCCTATACTACGCGTACTACCCCCTTTATCTGGTCAAAAAGTGTATAAGAACAATAAGCGCGAGAGGAGGGAAGGATCTTACCCCGCGTTCGTTCGCTCACGCTATAGGGGTGAGTTATGTGCAGTCGGGGGTATCTAAACGCGTCGTTCGTGCGGAAAGTACGATTCTACAGAGGACGAGAGTGAGGAAGAAAGAGCACTAGTATAATGCTGCTACTACTGCAGCAGCAGCAGCAGCGTCTTCCTCTATTTTTCCTCGGACGTGCCGGCGCTCGGGGCAAAAAGCGCTCTTTATTCTCGCGAAACTACAGCGGAATGTTTCGCGAGCCGAGCGGCTGTGTGAAAGTATATATATAGTGCGTAGCGCGCGGTGTTAAAGTTCGCCGGCCGTGGAATACGAGAGCGAGAGCGAGAGACGAAGTGCTAATAAAAAGTTGCCCATAACGGTAGGGAGTGAGAACGGTATATATAGTTGAGGAGAAGGGATATGCACTAGGCTGAATGCTGCAAGTGCTGGTACTATATGCTCAAGTGGAGAAGGGATTCGTCGCTGATTTGGATGTGTTAAACGGTGATTTGGAGCTTTGTGTCTTGTGCTGTGAGGGTATGGCTTGGTATTTGTTTATGGTAAATTTTGAAGTTGTTTGATGAAATTATAGTAAAACCTTAAGAGATACTTGAGTCAAGGTCTATAATACATGTGAGGAACAAAGGTTAAAGTAATTTAGAGAATTTATTTATTGATTTCTTAGGGGGCAGAAATAAGAAAGAAAAGTTTATAGTTTACCCTTTAATCTCGAAAATAGATGAGAACAGTCTTCTTGTATCACGTGAATATTTAGCGTCATCTACATAGTAATTATTTATACATTTATCTTACGATAATAGATACGGGAGAACAATTATTTTTGTCGTTCAATATATTGTCTACTAAATAATTGTATTATCATAATTACCATTAATTTGTACATTATTTCTGTATTATTAAATATTCACGATGTTTGAAATTCGTCGACGAATCATCGCTAGCAACAGATATTAATAAAGCTAATAATAATTGTCAGCGTATACATATATATGTATATATATAAATGAAATGCGGTTAAATGAAAAGCGATCGAACGCATCTATTATATGTATAAACCCGACGCTAATGCTATAATAAATTGATGACAAGCGTAAAACATGTTATGCCTTGTGCATTATCCAATATCGTTACGTGCACTGCTGTACGGAACTGAGATCTTCATTGTCGCGAATTCACGCACTGATATTATTTATCGGGTGTTATATATCGTTGAAAATTCGTTTCGTATTAAAATATACGTATATACCTGATACTTGTTTTAAGTCAGTAAAGATATTTTTGAAATAATTTATAATTCAAATGTCTGTGTATATTATGTGAATTTTATGGAAAATAGGAAATAATTTTCAGCGAAGTATTAATACATATATTAATAAATCTGTGAAAGTAAATTTGTTTGATCACGTTGTTTATTCGAATTAAAATAAGTTTTGCATTTTAATCTCTTATTAGTCCCTTGCTTAGATAATCGAGAAAGATAGATTAGCATATTTCTATGCATGTCAAGGAGTTGGTCACCGTGGCGTGACGTAATTTTCCACGTGACCAAACTATTCTAGGGAGTCCCTCATGGTACCCGAATTTTCATACTATAATTTATTTGGTATTTTTGAGGAATGCTAAACACGATATTACATCAACCACGTCCACACGAACAACTCAAGATATAAGTAATTACACATTTTTTTCATCACATTAAAAGCATTGTTAAATGTAAAAAAGAAAGGCTTTACTTTTTGAAAATATTGTGTTAATATACTAACAAAAACATTAAAATGTAAAATTAGTTTAATTAAAGAAATCAGTAACAATGGTAATTCTAAAAACCACTTTACTTTACAAACAATGCAATCGCTCAACCATCACCCTCTCGCTCTAAATCCACGAATCATTCAACCGTCCACAAACCACGCAATTCCAACAATAAAGGAAGATCGCAAGACGGCGCAAAATAATTAGTCAGAGCCCGAAACCTTCTCTTATCCTCCTCCCATCGTCCTCCCTTCTCTCAAACCGGACTCAAGCTCTTGCTGGTCTAGCATCGGTAGAAAACGCAAATGGCCGGGGCTTAGGAAATTCACGCGCGGCTTTGTGCGCAAAAGCTCCTAATTAACGAAAGCGTGACTGCGCTAGAGAGAGAGAGAGAGAGAGAGAAGGCGGAAGTTCGATCGTCATGCCCGGCACTTCTGGTGGTTTCCGGGACGCGCGCGACAGTTGAAAGTGGAACTCGCTCGCCAACTCAATTCGAACTGTATGGGTATATATAGGAGAGAGAGAGAGAGAGAGAGAGAGAGAGAGAGAAGCGGAGGGGAGGGATACATTGAGATCAGCTCGCGCCTGTGCATTGGAAAGTTCAATGAAGATACCTACCGAGGGTAAGCGTATGCGCATTATCTCGATCCTACTGGCTGTAAGAGGACCTAATCAATGCTTTGTGCGTCTAGTGTAAGAGGGAAGAGGAGGAGGAGGAGGAATGAGCCTTTTCGCGATTGAAATATATTGCAAATTACGAGAAAGAAAAAAGTGGGTTAGCTTTGAAAAAGAGCTGAGAACGGTTCTCAGTCGTAATGTCAAAGGATGGTTAAAGTACTGAAATTGGAAATAATGGTAACCAGGATTAAAATAGTTGAAGAATTCTCTCCGAAGCAATTATAGATTCATTTTGCCGACTTTCTCGTTTATTCGTTTATTTGGTTCTCAATCATTGATATAACGATATAAATTATTCATTATGATTTAACGGAGACCAGATTTAGCTGAAATAATTGATGCAAATTAACAAAGACTGGAATAATTCTTATAATAAAATAGTATAAGTACAAAAAATATTCAATAAGATACATTATAAGTAAATTACTCGTGATAATAATTGATAATAACAATGATAACAGAGGAATAATTGATCTTCCAGAAATAAAATAAATTTCACGCGGGAATTTAGCTCATTCCCAACCAGTCGAGCGGCCGTTACGAAAGGTAAACAAACACAATTCACCGAGCGTCCGGTCCTTACCCAATCCAACGGCAAACAATTACAGTCGCCGCGAAGGGAAGTCGAGCGACGAGCCATTAATTACCAAAATTTATTTCACCCGACAATTTCGATTCGGTAAACACACAGGCGTTGCGAGTACGCGCGTGTGTGTGTGTGTATATATATATATATATATATATACACACATACGCGCTGACGTCACTATGCGTACTTCGGTCGCGGATTTTCAATGAGCACACGCTCGTGAACCCGCGAGCAAGTTTCAAAAGCTCGCGTAAATTCGATGATTTCGACGAGAGAGCGAGAGCAGGTGACGCTTGCGGAAATACGAGAATATGTATATATGTATGTGTATGCGCGTGAATGTGGATTTTCATCTCTTTTCGTCTTTTGCGTGCGTGACACGTGCGCGCGCGTACGGGAATACGAGAAGTTGGCCTTTCCGCTTTTTGTTTCGCGAGTGGTCGGAGAAAGGGATGAAGCTTTTTGTTTGCGAGGAAAGCCGGAAACTGGGAGGCTTGGATCTGAAGCGGATTTACGGTCTTGGGTTGGGTAGTTTTGATGATTCGTTTGTTTTTTATTTTTTTTTTTTTTTTTGAGTTTGCTAAGTGTGGTTGTGACGCGAAAGCACAGTTTTAGAAATGTTTTACTACGTTCCAAAACTTCTATTTCTACTGTAAATATTAATATTCTAGGGTAAATCAATAATATACTTCTCAAAGCACGTCTCCTTATTAATATAACTTTGGTAATTTACCATTTTAATATATATATATATATAATATATATGAGTGAATAGATTCAAAAGTTATAGGTTAACTCTACGAATAATAATAAGTATATATATATAACGAACTTTTGCTTTCTAAAGACCACAGCGCGATATCAATTTCCAGCATAACTGCAGAACATTGCGCGTATATTAATTGAAATCCAGCTTCGATTTCACAAAGCCGATACTTACGACTCGCCGATAGCGCGTAAACACGCGGGTTAGTTCGGTTGGCTGGCGGCGGTGCAACGGCAGTATACGCCAGGATCTAACGTCCTCTCATCGCATCGCATCGCTCGCGCCGCGAGCCCCGATATCTACGCCGCCAACTCCCTAATGAGTTTCGCTCGGGCTATGCGGGCTCTCCTCTCTCTCTCTCTCTCTCTCTCTCTCTCTCTCTCTACCGCTATTCGAACTCTCTCCGGTTGGCGCGAGCGTGGTTCCCTCATCCTTTGGGGCTTTTAACCGTTTGGCTTTACCCCCCCCTCTCCTTTCTCCTATCCCTCGGCGCGCTTTTTATCCTTATCTCTCGCGGGGTAAATATCCATCCCCCAATTGCGCGCTGAGAATTGTAGTTGTCGTTGTCGAAACGATCCGTAAGAATTGATGGTGTAGAGTAGGTATAAGGATATTTTATTATTCTTGTTTTTTTTTACTATATTGATCTTTTTTAGGTGCAATTTTTATGGTTAGATTATGCGTCTGTACTAGATATGTAATTAGAATTTTCGCTGTTGGAAAATTTTATGTTGATTAAATTTTGAAGAGCACACGTAATTTTTTAAGTGCCTTGTTAAATACGAGCGTTCGTCCGTAATATTATGCTGCGAGTAGGAGACACGCGCACGCGTTTGATACGTGCGACTGGTGTCCGTGTAATAATGAATATTACTTTGCTCCTCGTACCTCTTTCATAAGTTCCTTTTAATAAAATAGTAATAACTTTTTTGTCTCTGAAAAAATGTAATTGAAATACTTGAAATTTAATGTAGTATTCAAAAAATTTTGTTAATTTTGGTAGAATTAATGTATAATCAAATTTCCGTTCAATTTCTATTTAATAATAATCAAAGCCAAATTTCATTTTCATATTATACGTTATAATTATGTCCGAAATTGAAATTTCACTTTAAGCGCGCTGTCTAGTATAAAAAAGTGATGAAAGTATTTATTAAAATGACAGGAAACAAAGAAAATCATTTACTGTAAAAAACTTTTCATAAAACACCACTACCATCACACCCCTTCGATCATACTTTTGTGCGTCATGAAGCGACGGCGCTTTAACCAACAGCCGCGAGCGTACGCGTAACAATTACACTTTTCATCGTCACCGACGCAACATGCGCTCCCGCGTAAACACTCGCAAATATGCAACTACCTCCGGCTCTCGATCGATATTTAATCACGGGGTCGAGCGTTTATTATTTTCCAAATTAACGCCACGTATATACGACGAGCAATTAAAAGATGCTACAGCCGCTGACGGCCTTTAATCAAACCCGGATCCACGTTGTGATTTTGCATCTAAAGCGCCGTAAAACGCTTCACTATGTCTTTCTCTCTCTACTCGTGTGGCACAGTGCAATGAATTTCAAAGTTCCGTGGGCGTGCGCGCGAGTTTTTTTTCGGTGTCCGCACGAAATCCGTGGAAGTTATTGGCGTGACGCAGGCGCAGCTTTTTGCTCGCGCGCTTTATTTTGCCGTGAGCGCGCACAGCCACGATGTTAGCCGTGACAAACAACGTCGGCTGCAATGAGTCGTACGCTGGTGTTGCAGAGCAAGAACATGCATTGTTCAATGATTACGAAATGCGACGATGAATGTTTCGATGTTCGTTCTTTTTTTTGGGATTGTTTTCTGTTTCAAACAGCAATCATTGACTTGTGACATTTGTATATGGTAGTTTTTTCTGTGTCCGCTACGTTTTGTTGTTTTTAGTATGAGTAGACGAGGAAAAGATAACGATAAATGTTTTGGTACTTTGATATAAACAGTTTTTTTTAATAAGCTTTGTTAAGATAATAAAATATGTTAATTTATCAAACAATAGTTGTTATAGATTTTGAAATTTTTTGAATGTTTAACTATATTGAACAAATAGAATTGTTTGAATAATTAAGTGACAATGTTGCTTGTACAAAAATTTATTGATAAATTTCAGACGTTCATACGAATACATAATTAAGTCATAGAAATGCACGGAATATACTCGAAGAGAAAACAAATTTAAAAGTTATCGGGTTTATCCTTTCACTTTAAGATAAAATCTATGAAGAAAATTTCGGGGTGCTAGGATATAACAGAGGTTTTAAAGGTCAGTCTTTCGAGAGATACGAAAATGAAAAGACAACCTTTAGACAGTAATATCTCCGTTTATTTGCTTGTTTTAAAGTAAGATAACCCTGTATGTTTGTTGCTTGAATACTAATTCGTGTGGTGTATTTGTGATTGTGATTCAAGTGATAATATGAAGTCGGTAATATCAGAATCAAAGTTTAGATTGATAATAATGATAAAAATACCGTATTTATTTTGTTACATTTTGTACATTAAAGTTTTTTCTTTATAAATAAAATTTTCAATATTATCTCTATAAGTTGTAGGTAATTATACTTTTTATTTTCAAAGTGTCACAGAAATTTAGTGTAAAGAATGGAAATTATGAATGTGATAGAAATTTCGAAAATTGTCGTGGGTAAATGAAGATGGAGTTGAATATTTAACACAAGACAAAAAGTGAATTTGATTTCTATGGAGAAGATTATAATAGTTTCACAAGATCAAGATTATATGATTACGTGTTTTTGGAAAGTTCTATATTAGAGGTACAGAAGATAACTACAGAAATTTATTGAATCATCTTAGAAATCCGTAAAATCTCATTAGATATAATACAAGATAACAATACTAATAAATAATTGTTTTGTCAACAATTAATCACCAACTATAATGTATTTTTAGATGTACTTAAATGTGCATAAAAAATATTTATATTTATTTAAAAATAACCTTTAGAAATACTACTGCACACTTTTTTTTGTATCAAACTATAAAACAATGCTTTCAATTTACAATAAAATAAAAAGAACACTTCATATTATTTTCTTTTTTTTCAAAAATAAATTTCGACATTTATTAAAATATCTTTTGCTGTCCATTTAGAAAATTATAATATGAAAAACAGTTAATCCTAGAAACTGTACAAGTAAATCCTTATTTCTTAGAACACGTACAATTTCCAAAGTAGTCAGTACATGCTGTCGCTTTGAGATAAGATCTTAAGGAAAATGCAGCAACGCCAGGTTATAACACGTGTCTCAAGTCTCAGTCTGTCGAAAGATTCTAAAAAGAGAAGACCAAATCTAAAAAGTGTTTCGTTCATATGTTTATTATTTGTCATTTGTAGCTTTGTTAAAGTAAAATAATTATAATTTAGTGAATGTTTTTAGTTGATATTTACACGAGAATTCAGCAAATATTTTTTAGTTATGCGTTATTGTATAAGATTTCTTTACCAGAAAGTGATTTTAGTAACATTTATAATTTCAACAAGGGCACCTTAAGAATCAATGAAAGTGTATTTTTTTTATGAATAGAATATCAATAGTGTAATTTTTTGTGAATATAGTCAAGCATTAGTGGTGAGCTAAAATGAAAAAATTTTTCCATCAATATGGAAGCTTTGATTGTACAGTGTAATGGTGTGATGGTTAAATAAAATCTTCAAAGTATTTTCTTTTACACTCCATAAGGTAAAAAACAAAAACTGGTATTAGTAACTAAATTCGATTTTTATAGAAACATATTTTCAATTCAACTATTACATTTATATTTAATCATTATTTTTAATTTGTTCGTTGTTCTAGATCAATTGATTAGTAATATGAAATGGATAACATTAGTACTAAGTCTATTATTCTTAATGCTAAGTGGAAACGCTGTAAGTATTACATTCTATTATTTTTAAATCATGTTGGTAAAACACTATTTTAATTGCTCTTTACTTTTATATTGAAGGTACCACAGAAATATTATGGTGAAAAACACATAAAAAACCGATCATTATTTTTGAAAGAAGTCGTCATGAGCTTGCGGGAAAGACTAGCCGAGTTCGAAAAACAAAAAATTGAATTAAAAGAAACAATACTCTTTGTAAATTATGATGTGATACTAGCTTTAAAAGAGCATCCAATGATACAATCTATAGAGGTAACATATTGATGGTCAAATTACTTACTAACAGAAGTTACTGATTTTTCTGTAACTCTGCAGATGGATCCTTTCAAACTAGATTTAGATTTAGATTTACATTTATTAATTGTAACAATGGACTTAGGGTCCATTAATATCAAAAACATAACACATTATTAACAACCAGAAAATTTATAGAAGAGCTTTTTTAGTGGAACAAATCTATCACAATATTTTTTTTAAATAAGGTTGATATACTGATAACCAATCTTCTTAATTTTTAGAATAAACTTTTTTCTAAAAATTATTTACGTCTTTTTAAGTATTGCTTTGCGAATATTAAAATCACGAAATTGAACGAAACAGATTATTAAAGTAAACAAATAATGATTTCATTCGTTAAAAAATATTGATTCCTTTAAAAATTATAAGCAATCATAATTAACGGAAAAATTTGATTAAAAATACCAGCCATAAGTTTGGAGAAAAGGGAGATTTTTAGTCTTACTTTATTTTCTGTTACCAATATTTTGTTAGAGAATCAATATTTTTTAATAAAAAAAAGCTGAAATTAAAGCTTTCTTTGTCTACTTTAATACATCTTTTTGTTTATTTCGTGACCTTCATATTAACACAGCTTATAATTGAATAAAAATATATCGATTTGACAAAAAAGTCATTTAGGAAATTGAATAGCTTGGATATCGATATATAAGGATTATTGACAAAATAATAGATGGGTCTTTTTTCTTAGATTAAGTTACTTTTCTGAAGAGTTTTAATCAAATCAGTAACTCAGTGATCCTGAACTCTTCTTATTAGAAGTATATTTTCTATTTATACTAATTTTAAAAATAAACACATTTCAGGAAAAGTTTAGACATTTTGCATCTAAAAGAATCAATACAAAGGAATGTGAAAAAATATTTGGAAAAAAGTTGAAATGGCTTTTAACATATTTCGCCACAAACATAACCAACGTTATGAGAGCTGGTCTCCATCAAATAGACAAAAGAACACATGATTCGTTAGCGGTGCGTAATTATTTATTAGCTATATCTAGTAAATATTAATTTTATAAACTTATTCTTAAAAACTTATTACAGATATTATCAAAAATGGAGTTAGCTCTTCAACACATAATTAAAGAACAATTAGATTCTTGTCGGAAGCATTACAATAAGTGCAAAATACATAAAGATGATCATTTATTTTCCGAAGGTGTTTTTCTTGCAGCAATTAACAACGACTGCAGAAATGTATTTCATTATCTTAGAAACCCTTATAACCCAATCATAAGACAAAAGATAACAATACCGATAAATAATTGTTTATCAAGAATACCAATAAGACCAAAATTTGTTGTGAAATACAATTAATTCATAATAAAAAGAATTTATGGTTTTAAATGACTTCTTTAATTTTCATTTCAGGATAGGAACTCAGATCTTATATAAATATAAAGATACTTTTTATTTGTTGAAGATAACGTAATTGTGCTAATAAATTTTTAATACCTTAACTTTGATGTACATCTATTATTCAGAAATTCTTTTCAAGTCAAGATATTGAAAGAAAAATTACATAGCTTTAAAGCAGATATACAATTGAACTTGATTTCTTCACAAATGCCAAAATACAGAGTAATCTAATAATTATCCAATAAAATAACCCAATCAAGAACAAATGCCTTTTAATTCACACATCACGTCGCCTTACCACACACAAAAGACCAGCATGTGGCGTCAACGTCACCGCATATAAGCAGTTCTCGCTCCGATGCTCCGGCACAAATATTCACTAATTAATCGGCGGCAAGACGGCTATTCAATTAAATCGACCCTCGGGACCCCAGGCGGTGCCTCCTCCTCTTCCTTCTCGCGATACAACGATGTTCCGCCCGGAGATCCATCAAATATGAGGTTATACAGTAGGTGGGGTCGGTGGATGAGAGAAGGGGGAAGGGGGGGGGACGTATGTATATAAGTGCTAGCGAGTGATTACGAATGCTGGATGATATTGAAACCCAAGTCCCGCGCTGTTGACCGGGAGGGTGGAAGGTCCAGAGTGTGCGAGGGACGACGCCGTCGCCAGATGCCCGCAGCTTCAATTTCTATGCGTGAGGGCGTGCGTTGGGAGTGTGGGAGGCATCATGGTTCAGTTCGTGTAATTTTATTAAAGTTTCGGTGCGGTTCTGAAGGAATTCTGGACGAACGCATTGAATAAAATCATAAAGTGGAATAACTCTGTATATTTGTTTTATTTTGTTCTTTTAAATATGAATTTGGTTTGGTAAATTAATTAGGTTTATTTTAAATGTAAAATGAGGAATGTTTGTGACGATAGATCTGTTTGTTTACATAGAGTAAGTTAAGCCAGTAGTATTATTGTTGTGACTGATGTGTATTTATGAAATCATATAATTGCTTATTAGCTTGTATACTGTCTTTACTTTAAACTTAATCCAAAAATTTTATTATATTGGGGACTATTTTATATTTATTTTTATAAGACATATTTTATGCAAAACGCATTTTAAAGGTAAGTCACAATTTATTCTTCCAATATTTGCAAAATATATTGTGAAATTAGAATATTTATATATAAACTTGTTGCCATTTTACTCACCACAACAGAAATCAAATATGATCAATTTACATAGACTCGTGTGCATTTCTGGATTATTCCTGTTAGTAAATACATATGCTGTGAGTATTTTATTTTTAAACACATATGAAATAAAATATATTACTTTTCGATAGTAATTATTATATCAATGTGCAGGAAGCATCAAAGACTTATAATTCAGAAAATCTTGCCTACTTAACGCAATATCTGGTGCGCGGAATACAAACGCTGGAAAGAGATATACCTAATTATAGAGATCATGGAATGAAATTATTATCCTCATCACTTTACGTTTTAAATCATAACGTTACCGATTTGATGTATAGGCATCCATTTTTATTTAAATTACAAGTAAGAAATAATTTTATGGTATTGCTGTAATATATAAAGACGATGTACTTTATTCACTAAAAATATGTGTAAAAGTTTTATTTCAAAGAAATTGGAGAACGCAACCAAATAGGTATTGAGGAGTGCAAGGACGTATTCAATAGACGAATGATTTCACTTGTTGCTGATTATAATGAAAACGTGCATAGTACTCTCAATTATACTCGACAACTTCTTAATGATAAAGTGGACAATTTGAATATGGTAATTTTTTTTTAATGTAATTTAAACATATTACAAATATTTAAATAATTCATTGTGTATATAATTTATTTTTAAGGCATTGTTCGATCTGAAAGACGATATAACGAACCACCTTAATCTCGAAGTGGAAGATTGTAAAGATGATAGCAGCAAATGTACTATAATGCGAGAGTACAACCGAGTAGTGAATGATTTATTTACTCACAATTTTGACTTTATAGATGAGTCACTCCGTGATATGAGAAAAGGATTTGCTTATATCTTTAGAAATCCTTATAGTTATCAAATACAGAGACGTGTATTCATTCCAGTAAGGAAATGCATGTTAAGAAGGAGATTAATACACTAATATTTTTAGAGATTGACTGAGTAAATTTTTATCTATGTGACAATTTTTTTTTTTAATTAACTGCTCTATAAACGTTATTTGTTGCAAAAATATATTAGTAATATTTTTTTTTTGTTTAATTTTTCATTCTTTTATTTAAATCTATACCAAACACCAAGCAACTATTTTTTTCCAGCTATTTTTATCATAACTGCTATTCTAATCATTAAAATAAAAAGACTTCATTCCAAAATTTCTGCCAACATCCAATTGAGACGAAATCTCATCAGCGCTCTCACAAAACCACATTTCTTCATAGCAGCAGCGCGTAGCTGTCTCATAACTCTCAACTACCTTCTAACAATCTCGCACCTTTGTGCCTCTGCCCGAGCAATCCAGTGATAATCCACTCGAGAAAACGGCGCGACTCCAATAAAGCGTCCGAATAATTTTTCCAGTCTCATTTCCTCTACCTACCGCCCACCTACACGCGCCTGGCTGAATGAGCTTCTCTGCTCTCGCGATTCGGGTAAATAAGTCAGCGTCTACTCGAAGAAAGCGAGCGAAGTCAAGGGGACGAGTGAGTAAGAGAGAGAGAGAGAGAGAGAGAGAGAAAGAAAGAGAGAGAGAGAGAGAGAAGGTGCGGGCATCGTACGCTTGCCTCTCACTCTCGTGTTTGCCCAAGGCCAATTATCCGACTCGGAATTGGCCCGTTAGGCCAAGGCGGCAGCGGCGATGGGGAATTCAATTCGTCTTCGGGCTCGCACATCTAACGAACCTACCCCATCGTCTCCTTCTTCGTCTGCGTCTTCTTCTTCTTTTGCAGGGGATCTGTATCTCCGAAGAGAGGGTGATGGGTGAGACGTTGTGCGTGGACGTAACGCGTGCGTGAAGAGTCACGATGGCTGTCGATGACGTTCCCGAGGAAATCTATTTTCGATGGCACGTCGGGGCTCGAGATAACGATGAGTCGTGGACGGATGTCTGAAGGGGTTGCGTACGCGGGAATATATATATATTGGGTAATGGAGTGGAAGAATTTTGGGTGGGTTATGAAGTCTATATTTGGGATGTCGGTGAGGGAAAGTTTATCTGTTAGGTCGCAAATGTGATGGTAGAGGTGGAGATGAATGAATAAATGTCACTGATTTTTGTTCTGAAAGGTTTAATTGGATAATTTTAGGATTTTCGTACGTATGTTCAATATTAAACTAATTTAAGGTAGTTCGTGCGCGACATCCCTAGTCAAATCAGTGCTGCATGAAGAGGTTATCTATAAAATTTGAAAAAACAGTAACGTGATTAATTTATTGAAAATGATATAGATAATCAATGTATCATAAACCAAGTGTATTTAACATGACTAAGATAACTTTTTTTAATAAAATGTCAATATCTTAGAAACAGATATTATCAGCATAAACCAGAAGAAAAAATTCAAAATTATTAAAAACTCAAAAAGTTATAAGTGGTTGTTCATAAATTCGTGCATATATGACTATAAAAAAATATTTAGCTATAACATTCTGGGTTGGGTTGGGAATTAAAATCGATTTAGAAACGAAAAAGTTTTTCGTGTTTTATCAGTAATGGTTTATGCTGACAATATCTGTTTGTAAAATGTAAAATATCGCCATTTTATTAAAAAAATTAATTTTAGTCTCGTTAAATACGCTTTGTTTATAATACGTTGACTATCTAAAACTTTTTGCAATAAATTAATCACGTTACAATTATTGTTTTTACAAATTTTAGATAACCTCAACATGCAAATGGATCAAAGATATTTAAACAGAAAAAAAGATTTTTACTTTAATAAATAAAACGTATTAATACCATTATTATTATAAAAATAACTTGTTAAATAATTTACATTGAAAATATTTTTCTGTTAATAATAAAATATTCGTTAGAAAATAATTAACGAATAAAATTTCTTCATAAAATATTACATTTATACAGTTAAACAACATACGAAATAATCTTATTAAATGAATATTGCCATTCCAAATAGTGAAAGTAACCTAGAAGTCGAAACAGTGTTTGTAAATACTTAAAAGGTCCTAAACGTTTCCACGCGCACTTGGGAACGTCGCGGGTGTATCGTCAAGGTGAGCGCTCGCGCAGAGGGGTTCATTCTACCTAACTGAATTATCCTACTCCACTTTCCGTTATAAATTGCAATTTCGAGATGTACTTCCCAGTATTAACCATGAATATTTTACATAATCTGTGCGAAATGCAATTAGTACCATTAGTGTGGAAAACGATGGCGTGTGCGGCGCATAGTGTGCAGCTGGTGCCCGCGTCGCAAAGCGTTTCGTGCTGAAACAACTTGTACAAACGTCGTTATACACGTGCGTAGAGAGAGAGAGCGAGTATCTCTTTTATTGAGGCTACGACCAATTGCCAAGGTAGTCTATGAAAACTTTAGTATTTTCGTGCCAGTTGCTAGTTATACATTGGATATATGTAACAATTAAAATTAGTTTTTCTTATAACGGTTAAACGGTAATATATATACAATATATAACTTCACTCGTACTACTTTATTGCTTTATTGTTACACATTGTATAAGGTATAGCACAATGAAAGGCTACTTTTTTTTCTATAGTTTGCAACAACAAGGGCATTTCCTTCGGAAACTCATTAAACTCCGACAGTGTTTACTAATAAAAAGCGAAGGAGGGGTGGATGGGGATGGTTGTAAACTTCTCCGCTTGTAACATCTAATTTTAATGTCGACTCGAGAGTAACTACTCGCGCGCTGGATTTTCGTGCAAACGCGCGCAGTGCTTTCCGCGAGCTTTTGTGCGAGGCAATTACAGTCACTTTCGCGACACTCTCTACGCTTTTTGCCCCTCTCTTTTCCCCTCTCCTACCTTCCTCTGCCCTACCTTCTATAAAGTCCCGCACTCGCGCGGAACACACAAAGAAAACGACGCTTCAAAAAGCCCAATTAGCCTTCTTTTGCCGTCGTCGTTGTCGTGCGTCTCCGCGGCCTAACAGTCCGTTTAATAATATTCCCGTAAAAAGGCCAAACTAATTTCCAACTCTCCTGCTTCTCTCCCTCTCTCTCCCTCTCTCTCTCTATACTCTTACTCGACGTATATATTCGACTTCCTCGTTCTCTCTCCCTAGTAAAGCGTACCGTGCATATATATACGGGCCGAACAATAAAAAGCTACAGTTTACTCGTTACACACTTTAGAAATTATTTATTGGCGCGGAAACGCTGTAGCGACATTTTCGCAACAAATGTATAAGGGCAGCATCAGAACATTTATCCCTTCTCGCTTGGTTCTCTTCTCAACCTTAACGTTGCATTGAGTCGTTAAAACTTTTGGCGAGTGCAAACCCTTTCGCGTTTAGAGTGTCACGTGTCCGTTTCAATGGCTCGCTTCCGCTTCCACAAACAATGGGAAAGAGAGAAGCCGCGTACTCGAAATTTCTCTCGCAAAGCTTCTCGCGAGTTCTGGCCAATTATCCCACACGGGCCTGCGTGTTCACCAGGGTCAGTATACGAAATCGGACCCGTGCAACGCATAAAACAAGCGCACGAACGAGAGAGACGCGAATATATATATATATATATATATATATATATATACACGTAGTGGTGAAGCCGGAATTTTCCGTTGATTGCTTTTGCACGAGAGTGAGCAGTGTGTGGAGAGAAAGAGAGATGGAGAGAGTGAGCAGCTTTTGCCCGGGCCAGGGTTTCACAGCTCGGAGGGATGTGGGTGAGTGGGTGGTGGTGCGCGCGTGCGAATGAGACAATTGTGCGAGGTCTTTGCGTGCGGAGTAGACGCGAATGGAAAGCAATTAACTTTGGTGCATACTAATTTTTGGGGGTTTGACGAAGGTGTTTCGCTGTTTATGCTGGGCCATGTTTTTTTCCTTGAATGAGGGTCGTAGTGTTGAATGATAAAGAATAAAATTTGTCATGTTCTTTCTGGAATTTAAGAATGAATAAATGTGGTTTGATTTATTTTAAATTGGAGTTTCAATTTATTTTCAGTTCTTGTTAAGCTACTTTTTAATTTTTCATCACTTGATAACGTTCAAAATATTAAAAAAAAATGTTATTTATGATTCGCCAAAAATAGAATTAAAAAATTCATTTAAATTACAATAAAATTACAATGGGCAATTACGTTACTTTGTGAGTGGCTACTTAAAAGCTAGTGCTATACTTTTAAGAATAAAAATACTTAATATTGTTACTAGCAGCAATATATCGATAAAGCTACTATTGGCCGGAGCGCAACAAAAAACACTCTCGAGCAACAAACTCTCTAAAAGGCCAACTTCTCACTTTTACCATCAAGCACACGCGGCAAAAGAGAAAGACAGAAAGCTTTTGCTCGTTGCATGTACTCTTTCTCTCTCTCGGGGCTCATACATAGCCACACGCGCCCGCGCGTGGTATTCGAGGAGGAACAGAAAGGGAGAGAGAGAGAGAGAGAGAGAATGCAAAAGGGAAGAGGTAGGCGAGCACCTCGCGCGTTTGCTCGAGAAACTCTGCTTTCCAAACACAGTTCGCCGTGAGAGACAACAGAGTCTCGCGAAGAAGAGTTTCTCGCTTCTCTCTATCCCTCTCCCATCTCTCTCTCTCTCTCTTACTCTCTATGCCTCTGTCTCTTTCTCTTGTGGTCTTAACCTGGCTTTTCACCTAAAGACACTCAGCAGACACACATATACACACGGGCTGGCGTGCACGTGCTAGCGCGTAAACAGAGAGAAAGCCAAAAGACTCAAGAGAGAAAGATAGAGACAGAGAGAGAGACGTCGTCGTGTGTTTGGCACTGCACTTGCCTTTCCATTTCGACACCCCCATGAGAAAGAGCGAGAGCCTTTGTCTTAAAGCCAGGGGGCCATTCATCATTCGCTGGGCGATCTCTCGTCGTGCTATATACGTGTGCGTTGCAGGTATAGAGCTGAAAGAGAAAGAGAGGAGGAGGGGAGACAGAAAAGAGCGTGCACGCGCGTGCAGTCGATGGAATCTTCGTTTTCCGAGACTTTGTTCTATAGCCTTTGCTGGAGACAGTCGCGCGCACCGATGAGCTTTTTGTAGATACGGTGTGTCTGTGTGTGTGTGTGTGTGTGTGTGTATATAGGTGCGGAGAGATGGGATTTGATGGGTTAAAAATGATACGAATAGAGTGTAGGGAATGTTGGAGATTTTTCCATAGAAAATTATCGTAATCGATCTATTTTGTTACGTTGTTTGGACACGAAATGATATATGAAAATGTGTTTTTGTATTATAGTTTTGTAGGATACAGTTACTATTAAATATATGTAATTATTGAATCCTTTTTCATTGTTTTCTGTGTGAGAAATATCAAACGAAATTTAATGTTCCACGAGGAAATTAAGTTGCCGTTAAGAGCTAATCTTTTCTCGTTGTTTGAAAATGTAAAAAGGAAAGCCGCGAAAAAGCTGCCATTGTTTTAGTAAAATGCTTTCGCCTAGAATGGCAAGAAGTTTCAACAATCTCTTTTGGTTGCATAGAAGAGTAGACGGGTAAAGTGAAATTACGAAAAAATTTTTCATGTAAAAATAGTCATATATGTACTTTTACTTACTCTGCTTCTTTCGTGGCTACTTCCTTCTACGATAATTATGCAATCTAAAACATAAAATACATTAATTTAAGATAAAAATATAAGCGAGTTAAAATATGTAGCAAGAATGTAAAAAGAAACTTTTATTTGAGTAAAAGTAAACAATATTATTTTATATACGAATATAAATCGAAAAAAAAACACTGCAGTCTTACGTCAAGACTTCCATACCGAGATTTAGTGATTACTTTTTCGCGCAAACAGCCGTAATAACCATTAGAACCATTCATCAAACCCCAAGCCACTCGCGAAAACTTTTCTCCCACGTTCCGTCATTCCTCTAATGCATCCTCACCGCCGTTCCCACAAGCCAAACTTTTCGCTTTCCGACGCCGTCGGCGCGCTTGAAAACAAATTAATTGATACTCTTTCACACGTTGCTCGCTGCTATAGGGCAGTTTCCATTGTCCGTGCTCGATCAAAAGATCCTCACTGTCCTGGTTTCTCGAAAGCTGAAAAGTTTTCGACGCATGAAATCTACGTTGAGTTTTCTATCACGTTAAAGGATTATCGATGATTAAGTTCCCTGAAGTCAACGAACATGTGTGAATAAGAAGAGTGAAGTGGAATGACAAATGTGAACGTATAGAATTGAACAAAAAAGATCAATGTTGAGATTATCATAGAGAATTAGTGTTTCGTTGGATAGGTATACTCACAAAAGTAAGTGTCAGAGTAAAAGGTAGTGTGCAGGGCGAGAGACGAACGTATATGTACGTAAGGGGGAGAGTAATCGATCTAATTTGTCGCGGAGACGGTTTATGGGTCTGACGCTATAGACCGTATACGTGACTCGGAAGAAGGGAGAAATCACTCACAACGTGCGATTTTGTTCCTCGGCTATGATGGAAAACAACGCGTTACTCGAATTATGCGCCATACATTTTACTTACGCTAAAAAAAAAAAAAAAAAAAATTACGAACGAACGAACGCGCTTTAATGCTTTTATATGAGGAAAAACTCTCTCATTCGTTCTATAATTTAGGCCGTGCGATACATTTTAAAAAGGCGCGTCGTCCTCTGAGTAATTTATGCGCGAGCGCGCGTAAAAATGTCTGTCCCTCGTCGAAGCGAAATTGCTCTCGATTATTTTATTTGATATTTTTCACAGGCGCATTGGTGCGTGCGCGCGTAGCCGTGTGAATAATGTGTACTGTGGACGGAATTTTTATGTGAATTGTCGTAGCGTTTGCTGATGATAATAGGCGCACTTCGTTTATCGACGCTAAGTAAAAAAACGTATACGAGAGCGATGATTGGACAGCACGATTTTTACGCTTGGCGGTTATGAAAATTTCATGTGATAAAAAATTTCTATAAATATTTATCAGAACGCTGATAGTTGAAATTTTGACTATATGCTTTTTTTTACGAATTTTCCTGGTTTTATTACATCTTGCATTTATTACGAATTTCATGGTAATTTTATTGGAAATTTCTCCGAGATTTTATTTTACCTCCAGCCGGTATCGTATGGTAATATAAAACTTTGCGCACGTGTTACGATCATTTTTTTGAAACTTTTTTCCTTAGACTAACGCGAACCTCGACTTGCAACTATCAAATAACGAACTGGATCACTGAAAATTAAAACCCTTCTTGCCGTATGTTTATTTTAAAAAAGAAAATTACGTTATACGGAAAACCTCCTTCTCGTGAACGCATCTCCGAAATTCTAGAGCCCGCATTTTTTTCATCGCTTTGTCCGAAATAAAGCATTGCGCCGGTAGTAGTACACAGCCCTCCACCTCCTATACATATGGAGGAAATACGCGCCAACTTGCTCGAGTTTCGGACTCAAATAAATATAAAAGTTCAGCGAGCTTGAGCGATAGTGGCTCTCAACATCCACGTGTGTGTGTGTGTGTGTGTATGTCGATGTGCGTACACGCGCGCTCACATATGTTGAAATGTTTTGAAAGAAGGAAGAAGATCCCGCACAAGCGCGCGGGCCAAGTCGCTAAGTGGGTTAAAGGGGAGGGAGACACCTGCGCGAGCCGTCGAAAACTTTTTGACAGGCAAAACGAATCACGCTTTCTTCGCACGTGTAGATATGTGTGTATGTGTGTGTGTGTGTAGACGACGTCGACGGATGTCAAGAGCAAATATATATCATTTACGAGACGCCTTGACACGTCGAAACTTTCATTTCGTATACTGCAAATAAATTTTTTACCAGGAGAGGCCTCGTTCTCGCGTGTATAACAGAATTTTTCGGTGAATATATCGCACGATGCGTGAATACGAGTTGGGAAGAATCTGTGTAGTCAAGTGTATATAGGTGAAATATTATGTCGTTGGAAAATGTATTTTTTTATCTCATCAGTCCGTAATATTTTTATTTTTCAATTTTAATAAGATACATGAATGAGCTTTTGTGTTTTCAAACTATAAAAACAACTTCAAGAATCTATAGATAGACTTTCAATTTTTTTGAGTAACAAATAAAACTAAAGCAATTTTTATATGATATGTATAGTATATTGCTCATCCAAGCACTCATACATACACAAACCTACATACACGCACATATACATATGCACAAGTTTCCAAAAATGTTTTTCTGACAGTAAACAAAACTAAATAAATATAAACAACATACAACATGTACCGAAATTCATACACAAATACAACGGAATTGGATAGAGCGTAAAATGATGAAAAAAATAAATTCTTTTAGTTCATCAATATTTGTAGCATTATCGTTAACTAAAGATTAACGTGTAACCGATAATGAACATCGCCGGCGCGGCCCGTTCAATGTTTATTTTGATAGCTGTATACTCCCTCCCGCGGACTGCCCTTATTTTCCCCTTCAGATTCAGCGTATTAGTTTATTATTTACTAACATTTGTATCAAATGTTCGCATCGTCGACGCTCATTGGCGGTTATACGTTAATCTTTAGTTAACAATAATTCTATAAATATTGATGAACCAAAAAAATTCGTGAAGAAATTTTTTATTCAGAATTGAAGCTCTATCCGATTCCGTTGTCTTTGTATATGAATTTCGGAACAGGTTGTATAATATACAAAGCAATCATAACACTGTACACACATTCATTGCGTCAAAACACCCACTCCGCATAGAACTACTTTTATTCCTATACCCCACTCTTCTCTCATGGCATCCACATTAAGTCCATGATTAACGTCATTCTGACAAACGCAATTATACGCCCGCGGCTCGACACTGCTCGCGTAACGCTGCTCGGTTCGATACGATTTCGGAACTCACGCGCTGAGTTCATTATAGGTAGCGTGCGCGATAATTTCAGCGGCGTGCAGCGGACTTTTCCAGAAATAGGCATATCGAATTAACCCATTAATAGTTATGAAAAGAACCTGTATACTCTTGTTTACTAGAAACTGTGTAAAAAAACATGTAACGTTGGTTCTTAACATATAAAAATATAGTAATGAAAGAATTTCTGCAATTTATTGATACATTTATTTTTTAAATACATACATTATGCCAAATGTCCTTTTTCATAATCTCAGGCTGAGGATGAGTTTCTTCGTTAAAATTACTAAAGAAACAACATTATGGTTTTGTTTAATTGCATATTGTGAAGTAGTGGTGGAGCTTTTATTAGGTACGACTGTTTCTCGGAAGAAGCTTATATATTCACCAGAGTGTTTCCTATGGTATATGCATGTATGTACGTATGTAATCAAGTTTATGAATTATCTCAAAAAATTTTCAAGAGATCGAAATTTTGACCGAATACTCATCTAATTATAGGGCCCAGTTTCAATTTTAGAAAGATTGATAGAAAAACATATGAGGACAAATAAAATTCGGGAAACATCGAGTTTTAAAAATAACATATCCCTGCTAGAAATTTAACCAGCTTTTCTGCTTAAGCTGCTATAAATTAGCTATTTTTCTTGGCTATAAATAAACTAATTTGTTGATTATATTATAGCTAAAATATCATTAATTTTTTAACATTCGAATAGCGATATTCGTTAGCTATAAATTAACTATCATTTCTGGTTAAGGGTTAGGTGGAGCGATCTGCTGTTTTTTGCCTCTAGGTGTTAGAACACATCGAATGCGTACTCTTGGTGTTACGGGTAGCCGATGACAGAATCTAGGTGGTGCACAAGGTAGGTTCTTTCGTTTAGATTTCCGGACCCATCGAATACGTGGTCTTGGTGTTCCAGGTAGCTGATGACGATGTGTAACTGGTGTGTTTCGTAGTTTTCTGCCTCTAGATGTTGGATCACATCTACTGCGTGGTCTACAAGTTCAGGGTAGTCGATGTCAATGTCTAGGTGGTACGCTTCGCCTTTAAGTATTGAAACAGATCGAATACGTGGTCCACGAGTTCAGGGTAGTCGATGACAGAGTCTAGGTGGTGTATTCACGTCGAGTGTACAATGCGAAGATATTTATTTTAGTATGTCACCTAAAGAAATCAGTCTATTAGCCTATAAATATGCCGATTTTCATAAGTTAGACATGCCAACAAATTGGATTGAAAATAAGATAGCTAATTTAAAGCGAAAACTAAGAAAAAAAAGAAAATCTGCCGTATTAACCGACTCTCTTGTTAGAAACGAGTTAATAGCAGAAAACCAAAATGCAGAAAAAAATCAATCGAAAAGAAGAAAAATTCAAGTTAAAAAAAATTAACTGCAAACAGAAAATCTATTAATTGAAAAGTCAAAGAAAAAGTGTAGAAATGTATCTAGAAATAAGAAAAAACCTACAGTAAAAAAAATCACCAATGAATCGTAAAAAGTTATCAATCACCAGCTTCCTCATTTTTTTTCTCTCTTGAAATTTACTTTTCTAAATCTGAGATTTATTTAAGAGTATAAAATGATTAAAATATATAAGATCTAGTAACTGCATGTGTTCATTTAAAATCTTATATGTTGGACATCTGCGAGTCCAAATGCTCTTTTCTGTATATTGTCAGGACAGTCTGCAATTATATTGTGGGCTTTTTCATTTCTCTAGCATAAGTGTTTAAGCTAATAAAAATAAAGGTTTAAGGTAATAAAATCATTTTGCTCGTACGTGCGAAACGATGCACTACGAGCGACAATCGA
>JAYJLV010036607.1:0-25523 GCA_036873485.1 Torymus texanus
AGCACATGTTTGCCACCCGAGCCGAAGGCGAGGGTGGCAATTTACACGTGCTCTGGACTGGCCAACTCTTTACCTCCATTGTTGTGTAATATACTATTTTTTCAATTTTTCACACTCATTAATGTATTATTGAAAATAAACATTTTGAACTTAAAAAATTGATTAAGAAGTGAAAAAGTTCTCGTTACGTTAATTTTTCGCAAAATTGACAAATTTATACCTTCCGGGCATTGAGAAAAAAAAATTACATCACTTTAAAACTTTCACGATTTTTTCAGGATACTTTGAGGTTGAAAACTATAGTCAATATCCTTCGTTTACTAACTATATAAAAAGTTATTATAAGTTGTCCAAATATCCTTAAATATGCAATTTTTCATCTTTCTTTTAGTCAAGAATTTCATTTAGGAAACAATTTTTTTATCAAAATTTATCATTTACATTTTTTAGAGAATGTTTTGCAGTTTAAGAAACCCTACTTCAATTTTCTGTACGATCATTATTACCCGAGTAATTAATCGTCAAAGTAAAAAAGACTTTTTTTCTTTGATCGACGATAGGTCCGCTTCAAATCATCGTACAGAGCGCGTAGGTAGGTCAAATTGTAGGAAATGAAATTACCAAAAAGAGTTTTTAGGTGATGTTATAAAAAAAAATTATTGAAGCTCATATAGCGTTTTTAAGATAAGCAAAAATTAGGAATTTTTTTCCGGTCGTTTTCTTACGATTACTCATGAACCGCGTATGTCAAAATTTTGTAGAGTCCAGATCTGAAAACTAGAGGCTTAAAACTACAATTTCCTTTTTTTAAAGTTTCTGTACGATCATTTTCCTTCCAAGTTACAGCATTTTGAAAATTACCTAAAAATTGGGAATTTTTTTACTATCCTTCAATTTTTGCGAGTAGTGTATTTTAACACTGTTCTTTCTCCTTTTCGATAAAGTTTGGGTTAAACATTGATTTTGTTTTAAAAGTCAGGAAATTTTCTGACGAAACTTTACGGTAAATAAAGGAACAATTTAATTCATTTTACTTAGACTTGGGCCCTGAGAAGATCCACATATTTTTAAACTTTATAACATTATAATAACTTTAAAGTATACGAACCAATCGTGTGGCGACATATTTGAATGAATTGTGGAGATTCAGGTCAAAAGCGTGTTTCATCGACTCGTGGAAGTTTTTAACGTGAACAATGCACGCGACTAGGGCGTTGGCCGTGCCGTTCGCCATTATGACCAGGAGACACAAAATCTCGACTGGTCCCTTTTTTATTTCCATCAGTATGTCTCTTCTCGAACTGTAGATCACTCGTAGCATTTGGATTTTTGTGAAAATAGTCGACCCGAATGCCAACGATCCTGCATGGTATCTAAAAAAACGATTTTTATCATAAAAGTGACGAATTATGTGTTTAATGAGTCAAAATTAAAGTGAAATTTTATAACTGTACCTTACGGCAATAGCCGAATATCTCAATGTTGTAAAACTCGAAATTGATTTTTTGTCGGACGTTCGGTGCCAAGATGTGAAAATTCCATGCAGTATCATGCGTACGATATGGTTCAGGAAAAATACAACCCACACAGAGCAGCATATAAAAATGGGCAGTAAATAATAGACATAAGTCGGTCTAAATCTGTTGTATTCTGTTGGCTTAAAATATGTATTCACGGGATCATTGGTCGAAGTTTCAATTATTTGATACTCTTCGATTGACAGTAAACAAGCAGCAATCAAAATAGAAAACAGAATAACTGCAACGATCAAGAAGGTTCCTATTATTGTAACTACAAATGATAACGGGAAACTTGTCATGGCCCTAAAAAGAAAACAACAAAATGATTTTTTTCATGAGAATAAAAGCATTTTTTTAACGAATATCCATCCGATAGTTTTTTCATTAATCACGGTTAATATTTAAGGTAATCACATATGAGATGACGACTAAGTGCGCGTGCGAGCACGTTTATATATTATATATATAGTTATCGCGATAACGAAAAATTTTACTACTTACTTTATCGAATCTTGTACAATTTTGGAGACCACTTGAGTACCAACTTTGTTTAGTGTATACAGCATCAAGAAATACATTGCAAAAACTATAACCAATGATGGTAATGACATTAAGAAAGATATGTATCCAGTGAAGATAGGAGTAAATAATATACACATAACGATAGTCGCCATAAAAAATGTCAAGTATATCATGTACTTCGTGAAATGGTGCAACATGAGCAAGTACAATGCCAATAACCAGATGGCAACCCAAACGAAGCTAAGAATTACACCACTAGAAAATAATGATTATTTTAGAGATTCAATCATTAGAGGGATAGAAATTAAAATCAAAACCTTCGTATACCTGCCGCCGTTAAGTGCTTCATTGACCTCGTCCGCGTGAATAATTATGGTTCCCAATAACGGTCCAGCATTTAAAGCTAAAAGATCGATTTATTAATACAGATGACGGTCCAGCATTTTAAAATTAAAATTATTATAATTTGTAAATTTGTAACCATGAATTGCAATGCCGATCCAGAACAATATGAACATGAAGAAAGCGAAAAGGTACTTTTTGTCGGTCGCCCAGCGCTTCTTCTCCTCGTGGACTCGCCAGTGATCATCGTGCTCTGAATTCGAATCAATGTTTTAGTCGAAATTCAATGAATATCACTATAAAAATTAATTTACCCGACTAACCGCAGCTTGAATTAAAACGCATACAAAAGTACGACAAAATTTAATTTCAAAATTCATGAATTAACAACGTTGAATTCTCTACTTAGAGCAAATTTTATCATTCAATTTTTATCAGAAGTTTAATCTCGCCCAACGACTTCCTCTAGGATCTGAATCATAACGTACGTTCACGATAGAACCACTCGTTAATTAATTGAAAATGTTATATATTTTGTGTTATTTGATAAAACATTATTCAACGTTTTTAGAAATTAATTACAAGTAATTTTACGTTCATTTCAATGTTTGATATACATTTATATCTGTGAATTTCACTTGAAATAATAATAGTTCAAATTGTCAAAAATAAAATAAAAACATTTTTTCGGTAATTCTGGGATTTTTTTTAAATAACAAACAAAAATTCTTGTAAATAACAAATAATTGTAATAATGAAAAATTTAAGAATATTTGGTAGAAGTGGTTTATAAATTATGGTATAAGTATAGTGTACTACGTGACTCGTTATGAATGATATTAAAGTATTCGATTTCACGCAAGGAATTCAACTTTGATTGAACAATTTTTAAAGTTACCAGAGAATGATTTTTACGATAATTATTGCGAGTATATAATTATGTGTATATGTTTATATAATCTTATACCGATCATTTTCAAAATTACTTATGAATGACGCTAGACGCAATAATTCCTAGAAAAACATTCCAGTGCTTATTCGATGTTTGTTTAGATTAATAGTATATTACACAACAATGGAGGTAAAGAGTTGGCCAGTCCAGAGCACGTGTAAATTACCACCCTCGCCTTCGGCTCCGGTGGCAATTTACACGTGCTCTGGGGTGGTCCTCTTTATCCCCATGTTGGGTATACTATTTTTCATCATACCCGGGCCGAAAATACCATATTCGCGTTTCGGAGCCGAGAGCGAAAGTGGTACTTTCGGCCAAGGTATGGTGAAAAAATATTTACATTCACTGCGGTATCACACAGCACGTTAGCAATTTTTCTTCTACTGTTAACCGGGAATATATTCATTAAGCCTATTTTTATACACAAAATATTTATAGTATAAACGAAAAATAACTATGCAAAATATTTTCTAAACGGTTAAATTTTCTTTACCAGAATCATCTTAAATCGAGAATTTACTTCTATTTATAGACGTCGATAATCAACGATTGATATATTTTTTCTATTTCAAAATGATTAAGAAAATAATAATTACCAAAGTACTGTCCCGCTTCAGCCATAATCGCCGTTGACTCGTCTCAATATATCCACACAACCAAACAATATAAGAACACGAAAAAAAAAAATTTGTTATTTAATAAATAGAAAAAAAAAACTAAAAAATTTCACGCGACTCCTGAGTTTTACTGAACCGGTTGAACTTCGCAGCTACACTGAACAGTAACTCAACCCAACGCTATCGACTATAATAAGCTGCTTGAGAGAAGAATGTTCCTATAGCTCTCTGTAGCACAAAGAGTTTCGTTGACGACTTTATGCCTGTGAAAAATCCAGCGCGATATGCTGTTGCAGCGTAAGTGTTTAAACACTTTGCGTATGATATAGCTATATATACAGATTGTATCCATGCAAACGGGCAGGAAGAAGTTATCGTTGCGCTGACTGCGGAGTCCTTCTCACATGTCGCAGTTCCCATAAATGAATGAGTAACATATACGCGGGAACGCGGGCATGTGCGTGCTTGCCTATATAAATATGTGTGTGTATATATTTATATAATAAAGCGGATGGCGATTATTTATCGAATTGAAGGTTTAGTGCCAACTTCAGAGCGTTATCAAAAATATTATTGGTTGAAATATATAAAGAAGTAACTTCACAGCGATGGCTCTCATTGGTCAAAGCCATCTGCGCGCATTTAGAATCCTAGTATATATAAAAGTATATGATGAAATAGGAGAGAGGGTACGCATTTGTATATATAAATATTTTCGTCTTGTGTGAAAAATTGTGACCGTTTATATAACAAGAATACATTTAAGTATTCAATTGGCGCGTTTATATATACTTTGATAAATATTCGAACGTTGATTTTTTAGTGATTTTGAGTGATCTACAAAGATGATACATTTGATAATTGAGAGAAAAATTTAATTTCTTTTTATATTATGTATAGCTGTATCGTAATTAGTATGACGTAATATATTCATCACGTTTTTTTGTGAAACACATATATATATATATATATATATATATATATATATGAAACTAAACTACAATCCGCCGGAAATTTATCTGTTAACGTAAAATTCAACGTAACATTATTGAATATGGAAAATTAATTTTAAAGAATACTTACCATTTTTTAATTTTACGTTGAAGGAGCGCAAGATATCGGTTTCTATTATACGACTTATTATACATACTGCTCAAAATTTAATATTGTAATATTATAGTTGACGTATATAGCTAAAAATTTTATTTCGAAAACTTATACTAACGATACCGTGAAATGAAATTGCAAAAATTACAAGGAATTTTTGTTAGAATTTCAAAATGACAAAACTTAATAATAAACTTGTCATAAAAAATATAAGTATACAGCCGTTATGATAGGTTAAATTTTATAAGTTTTTCAGATCACAAATCATTGTTATACCTATATAAAATAATAAACGCGTTGCTGAGTTATTTTAAATATTGATTTTTTATTTTATTGTATATTATTAGGTACTAGATGATTCATAATCATAAATTATCTTATAAGTTGAGTTACATAATAAAAGAAAACAACATTTTTATTTTTATATATAAATTTATTTTTTTTAGTACATTAATATATTTTTGATACACTTATTTTGTACTTTATAAATTCTACGCTTATAAAAATATAAAACGTATTATAGCATAATTGTCTTTTTTTTTTATAAATGCAATGGAACTTTTCAGGAATTATTTAGTTGTATTTTTTACAGTTTTGCTTATGTATAATAATGGAAGTAAATTTTTATGGTAATCTAATTGCAAGGAGACTATTGTATTTAAACAAAATTGTTGAATTTGTTTAAACAAAAATAAAGCAGTCGTTTTTAAAATCTAACTTAAGTCATTAGTTAAATTCACGTCAACATATTAAATTAGTAAATAATTTTACTTTCTACATTGGCTTATCTATATTTGAACTCTATGAAACATAAATAAAAAAAAATCCTATGTAAATATGAAATGATCATTGTACGTAAAGTTTTATTGAAGCAATGCATTTCTCAATTTGAAACTCATATAGTAAGGTCTTTCATCAGATCCATCATTTCGTTCAATATCTTCTAGGACACAAAGGAAGATAGTGTCAATTGCTGTTTTGAGTGTCATAAAGAATGCCATTGTCACTATTACAGAAATTATTAAAACCATCAGCATTGCTGAAGAAAGTAGATGTTCATAATCTTTATTATGACAAAAAGCATATGTGCTTAGCACTGAAACACCAATTACGACAAGTTGTCCAAGAAATAGAATTGCGTCTGTCACCTAAAATACAAACGATTTTAATTATGTGAAAATGATAAAATGATGTTATTCTAATGTTTAATAGGATGTAGGATATCAACCTCTATTGTGCGACAAATGACATTTTCAGGAATTTTTTTAACATGTCAAACTTTACAGAAAGACAGATAATCCTTTTTCGGGAGGCAAGCAGATTGGGATAAGTCCTTATAATTATAATTGAGTCATAAAAAGTTATTGGTGTCCGGTCGATATGATAAGTCGCGCAATAGAGGTTCGCATTCTACACCCCCGAGAATGCCTTATAGTAACAAAAATTCCTGCTGTATTGGTTTCAATGTTTTTTTAATAAAAGTATATTAGCCGGTTTTTTGCATTTTATGATTAGACGAAAAAAATATATTTATTATCTAATCATAGGCCAAATTGAAGGCTAATCTAGTGAAAAGTAAAGACGAAATTTGAAAAATCTCAACCTTGGATATAAATATCATGCTAATTAAAATATGTCCATTTGTCAAATTTCTTCCTTATCTTTTAATACATATCTCTAAAATTCAATTTGGGACTAGATAATAAGCTTGTACTTGTGAGAAAACTCTCAGAACTTAAGAAAATGCTAATAACAATAAATATTTAATTAAAAACATTGTGGTTGATATAGCAGAGAACTATCTGTATAAGGTATCCCCTTAAAATGAATACAGATTTCTTTACCTTGTTTATTACTATAACTTTAACAATATTTCTCATTAGAAGATTAAAAGCATCTCTTGCTGATCTAAAGAAACCAGTGCCATGAACTGCACTCATTATATAAGCATTCCGGTTGATGAATTTGATAAATCTTTCAAGGTTTTGGAATATACATTGATAGCATCCAAGTAAAAAGCATGCTATTGCACTTCTACTATTTCTAACTTGACTCTTCATAGCTTCTAAGATTAAGTTAATTAACTGACAAATAGCTAAAATCAGTGATCCAAAAGCTATTGTTCCAAGATGATATCTAGATGGGTTTTAAAGTAATGAAAGTTTTATAAGCATTTATGTTACTAGTATAACTTTTTTCATTTAACATACCTTGAAACTGTACCCATGAAATTTAGAAGCACAGCATTGGGAATGTAATTTTTGTTCATTGTCCAATACCAAGTAGCAAAAGTTCCAGATAAAGACATTTGTGCAAAGCCTATGATGAAACAACCAAGCCAAAGATATCCAAATAAGTTAATGAAGTGGAATACATAAAGGTGAGGAGGTGTGTCTTCGTTTGGTTTTGGTATTGTTGTTAAATAAGCAAATACAGAAAGAGCAAAGACTGTCATTAACATGGATAAGATGTAAGGCAGTAATGGAAATATTAATGTAGATGGGAAAAACATGACTGCTCTGAAAAATATATAAGACAATTTTAATTATTTACATTGCTTAATAATTTATTTAATATAAATGAATATAAACAATTTTTTCTTACTTGCTGGATTCTCTGATGACCTCACATGCAACATCTATTTTTTTTCGATAAACTATAGTGCAAATTACCACAATCACAAAAGTGATAGCACTTACAATCAGTAAAACCAATGCGTTTGAATTATTTTTATCTTTAGCATAAATATATCCAGCTAAAATTGTTGCAGCCAATAACAAAACGCAAATAATAAAGAGTGCAGTGTACACTAGTATTTTAGCATGCCATCGTAATAGTATTGTGTATCCTAAAGATAAGACTATTGCTACAATACTGAATCCAAAAATAATCATTCTGAAAATAGATTCTTGTTAAGTAAATATTTTCAAAGAAATTCATCAATTTAAATAGAAAATGAGATTGTGTATACTTTGCTTCTGCAATTTTTTTGATACTGATGTCATCTTCATTAGAATGTGAATCTGTGTAACGATCCAATGATGAGAAACTATTGTCAGTATCATGTAATTGGATGTTCTTGATATTTCCAGTGCAGTAAGCTGAAAAAATTTTGAAAATGAGATGTCTATCATAAAGTACAATGATAGCATTTGCTACCGAACATATACATACCAAAAACAGATATTCCTATCCACAAAGCCAAAAATATTCCAAAGACTATGAGCCATGGTTTGTCTTTTACAGTTCGTCTCACTTCTATGGGACCTTTCCATAGCGGATCGTACTCTATTTTTGAACCTGCAAAAACATGGTAAAATAAATATAGTATACAAATACCACATGATATCGAATAAAAAAATCATTCATTCCCAAAACACGATATTTCATCTAGCACTCTCAACAACATTAATAATTCCGTTCGCGCATCAATTGTATAATCATTTTGATTAACCAAACGACGGTCGCATAACAATAAGAGAAAGCTCGCATTTAATGTTCAGTATGATTCATAATGAAGACGCCCTCGAGTGCGTGCCGCTTTATCTATACTCCTCAAGCTCTTGGTTTAGCACGTGTGTGTGTGTGTGTGTGTGTGTGTGTATACTGCAGCGTCAATCTTTACTGATAACATTATTCTATCTATCCTTGGAATCGAATACGCCACGCCAGCTTAACGGTACACCTCAGAAAAATAGATTGTCCAACAAGTAACGCGACCATGTGTTCGACTCTATTCCTTCGTACTTATTTCACAGCTCCCGCCAAAGGTTTCCCAAATGCGCCAGTATTCTTAATCAGAGCAAGAGATCTTGCGTTAAAAATAATCCCCCGGCGCGTGTGAACACTTGATATCGACACGCCCGCACGCCATAGGCTCTCCAAATACCGCTATACTCACCCTCCTTCTCTTTCTCTCTCGTTCCTCGTATAACCTTCTTATATACCCGTAACACAAGACAAAACCCTCTCTAGTATCTGTCTTTCTCTCTCTCTCCACATCATCGCCCTACATACACTTACGTCATTAGAAAAGTATATACTTAAAAATGTTCATAGTACATACCGTAATCTGGTTGTATCTCCTGCATCCTGATGCGCCTCTAGCCGTGCTACCCGGCTTACAGACAACAACAACAAGAACTCGTGTACTTATATATCACACAGAAGCGAGCGATGCGACGCGATTCTCAGCGTCTTCTTTTTCTTCTTTTCTCCTCACCTTACACTCTGGCTCTTCTGCGCACAAAGCAAAACTTGATGCTGCACTCCGCGTCTTGTGTGCACACGCGTTAATACACATAAAAGCACACAGTACGTGTGGCGGTGCGCGCTTCGCCGGTTCTATGCTGCGGCTTTATTGTTTACGAATACTTCCGAAGAGGGAGGCGAGAAATTCCCCCTATATACACGCGCGTGCCAGTAGTTTTTTCTAAATAAACATGCAAGAACAGTCGCGTTGTTCGTACGTGCACTGACCGTCGTCGCGTGCGCACTACTACTGACTCGACAGAGCGGCTATAAAATCCCGCGATGAGCTGGGATTCCCCACGTAAGCGCGCCCACTGCTCGAGTCGACGCGGAACTAAAACTCTCTTTTCCCTCTTTTTATATATATATATATATATATATATATATATATATATATATATCTTTTGTCTCGTCTTCCCCGCCACATTCAACTATATACCTATATATATATATATATACCTACATATATATCCACAAACCACATACGGGCGCGCATGGTGTGTGCGTGTATATATAGATATATAAAGAGATAGATATGATGTGCCCTGTGTCGCTGGATTTTTACGATGTGGTTCAATGGTTAACGGTCGCTGCTGCTCGCGGAGGTTGCAGGTATATAATAGTAATAGCTTATATATTTTTTTTTTGACAACGGCTGCCGTTGCCGCGTGCATGAAGAAGAGCGACGCGCCCAAATTTGATAGCGCAATACTCGCCAGACTTTTTACAGTGTGCGTATATTATACACTTAACCGCACGCCGCACGTATGTATGCGTGCTTGATGGGCGTGGGAGGAGCGACCGTCCGACTCCGGCTTTATTCGAAGGTCTGTGTGTCTATAAAGTATATATATGCTAGTGTGTACACGTGCACGTGGTACTGTAAAAATATGTCGGTGTATGTGTATACATAAGTATAAGCGCAGTACTAAGCAACAAGTGCTGAAAGTTCGCTCGCCGTCTTAGCGACCTCCGAGTTCTTTCACATATGTTACGTGTCTGGCACTTGCTCTTTTTTTCTTGGATTGTCGGAGCAAGTAGAATATATACGGGTGACGCATTGCTCATTGATGTAACACACCGTAGGTATATAATAAGCAGCGTTTTCCTCCTGCGCATTATAACAAGCGCGAGAGCGTAAAATTTCCTTGAAAATATACAGCAGCGCGCGCGTGCGACGATAGGTTTTGTTTATACTGTGACCGGGTTTTTACGCGAAATTGAGATTTATGCGCATGAGTATAGTAAAAAATTGCGACGAGCGTGCATCACGCTTGCAGCGATATCATTGACATATAGTATATATAGTGATGAGCTCAATTACGAAATGTTAGTCGGGGAAAGTGGAATTATCGGCTTCTCTGCGGTTAATATAGGTTGCATTCAAGAGTGGAAATATTTTTTATAATTATATTTCGGAATATCTTCTTTTCTTGTTTTTTTTTAGTATCTATTGTTTTATTATATTATTATATTATTATATTATATTGCAGTAGAGGTTGGTTATAGAGAGATGATGTCGGTATATGTACGAAATAAGACTTCATAGATGCCCAAGGTTAATCGTACTTCAAGTGCTACATATTTGTAATTTAATGAATCACTTAAACTTAATACACTTAAATATAAGAATTAATAAACTCCGAGCTTTAAAGATTACGGTAAAGTTAATTATAGAATATAAATAATTAAGAGATAACATAATCTAAGAAATACTCAACATTTCAGAATTATCAATTATATTTTGTTTATTGGTTTATGATACTTTTAAGCCAAATTGTTTTAAACAATATATAATTTTTACATAGAGTAATATTAGAAAATTATGTAAGTGTTTAAAATATCTCATCAATTGTAAATCGAATTGTTTTAAAGAAAATATTTTATTGTCCTTGGAGAAATACATTTTTGTTTTACTGATGTAAGATCCAATAATGCGAAGGATTATTTTCTACAAGGTTTTTGTATCTTGAATACCTTATTAGAATTTAAATTTATTATGAAATTTATAAAAAGAACATATGTCTATTTAGTCAGTATAATCGTGAAATTATGATTAGATTACCTCTTAAAAACGATCCGTAATAAAGTAACTTTATTCGATTCTAATTATATACTAGTGATATATATGTGTAAACCGACAATGTCATGCATATCCTTTTCATTATTAAAACTGTGCGTCATTTAAAATAATGATAACGACATTGAAATAATGAAAAATGATTCATAAGGTTATGAGGAAAAAAATAAAATTTGTTATCTTCCTGACAGATGTGTTTTAGAAAAACCTAAATTTTTTGTATATTTTATCAAATAATTAAATCATTTTTCCCGTTATTCATATACCTATGCTTACTCATCATCAGTTCATATTATAATGTTCATTTTAATGGAAGAGCGAAATAAATTTAAAATTAGATATATAATTTCTAAAAAATATTTATTTATAAAAGTCAACGATATCGTCAGTTAAAAAAGAGGTTATATCACAGTTATATTACAACAATTTTAAAAACATTCAGAAAATATGTGACGTTTAGCATGTAAATGTCTTATCATTAATAAATAATTAAGTCATTAACGTAATATTCCTTTGAAAATTAAACTTAAAGTCTGCAGTTTCTCCTCAGTCTCAGCGTTCATCACACAATCTTCGTAATAACAGAAAAGAATAGTTTCTACGGCGACTTCGTACAGGGAAAATATTGAATTTGAAACGATAATCATACCGATAGTCATGATAAATGTTAGGTCTCGATCGAAGCGATGAATTGCTACGATTGTCAAAGTGATCATTATTAATTTTCCGAAAAATAAAATCCAATGCGCAATCTGTAATCATAAAATTTTTAATAATTAACTTAAATCTGCTATATGTTATCTAAAAAAAAAAGTTTATCCATCCATACATATCCTATATAACTCACCGTCTCTACAAATTCGTTTCTTATGTTATGTTGCTTGTTAACATTGTCATATTCCAGCATAGAATCGTATACACCCTTTCCTCGTACAATGCTCATGATATAAGTTTTCCTCTTGACGAGTTTGAAAAATTTATTATAAAACAAATCCAACGTTTTATTACAACCCGGATAAAGTTGCGTGATTTGTTTTAATAAAAGTCGAAGAATTTGACAACTTTTCCATACGAGGGACATACATGCTATAGTCCCAACGTGGTTCCTGAAAATTATTACTCTTATTATTATACATAACGATATATTTTTTCCTACTCTATATATATATATATATATCTCCTTCACGATAACTTACGAGATCACCGTTAAGATACTATGAAAGTAAAGCGAGAGACTATGCTTGTCGGTTCTCCAGTACCAGGTAGCAAATCCCCCAGCAAGCGACATCTTATTTAACAGTGATAGAAATGAGTAGAACCAGTAGAATCCTACCGCGTTAATCAGTTGCAGTATACATATATACCAAGGTGTAACGAAACCTATAAACTGACAAGTTGACGTCGAGCAATCGAAGCCATTGTCACTGCACAGAATACGAAACAAATGTGGATCGCAAGGCGCATTGTCGACGTAATTTAACGATACTGGACACACACATGAATCATTAATCAATCTCATCCGGTAAATCGGCACAGCAACGGTATGCAAATGAAGAGCCACTTTAACGGAAAACATCGTCAGAAGGAACTGCAGTACTCCTGGCAGGATGCCGAATAGAAGAGTGACGGAAGCCGATCCAATTGGCCTTAAAAAAAAAAAGAAAAAAAATTTATCAATAGTATTGATTAAACAAAAGCATATAAAATCATGTGTGTATTATATACCTCGTGGTGTACAGTAAAACGTTGCATGCAAGTCGCACGGTATGACGATACCGGTAAACATTGTTTGCTATCAGAAACAAAAAAGCAGTGGGTACCATCACACCAGCTAACCTTCCTAGGATGACCAAGAGCGACACAGGGGGATACGTTGTTACAATGGCGTACACGATGGCGAGTAGAAAAGCGCAAATAACAAAGATGCTGGTGTACGTGACTAGAATCGTTTGGCAGCGTAATATTATCAAATAATAGAGGCATGCTATGATGCAGATGCAGGTGAACAGTGCTATTCGCAATCTGAAAGTTCATTTGCATTTTTATTATATTTCGCGTAGAGTATGATTTGTTTTGTGTAAAGTATATATAACAAGAGCGTGTATATAACGAATCAATATAATACCTGTTCGCTGTGAGAAAAGTATGCACCTCGTAGGTCCATCTATCGTATATTGGTTCATCGCCTGCGTCCTTCCAAACGCGTTGCAAAAACACGAGGTTCATCAAATCTATCGTTTCAAACTCGTGGCCTTGCCACTCTTCCTGCGGTACGCACACTCTACCCACGGATTTGCTTTTCAAATACCATTTGGTGCATTTTTCGCTTTGTATATGTTTGTTTAGTTCGAGCCAGCCGTCAGTGTCTCTCAACACGTCGTTCATGCAAATTATCCGGCTTTTTATATCCTCTAGGCTTGTATTTCTACGTCGTACGATGAAATTGTTCTGAGGACAATTTTCTAAGCAAACACCTTTCGTCAAGCAGGAAGCATCGAGTTGCGTACAGTTCATGAAGTTTACATAAAAGACATAGGGCTTGTCATTTACGCCAGCGTCGACACCGCATACGCGGCCGTAGCTGTCGACGTTTGTGAAAAATATCTTCTTTGGGTGACCCGAAGTCACAGCTGTAATTATTGGTCGGTGGCAATTACTTTTCTAGATACGTGGATATTGTGTATTACTTACCGTAAATAGCTGTCGCTATCCAGATTGCAAATGATATGGAGAAAATGATAATCCAGTAAGGGTTCGTGCGAGTGCGGTGTTTTTCCACTGTGGTCACTCGGTTGTATAATAATTCTAGAAATAATATATAAATAGATAAATTTTTAAGTTTGAGCGGAAGTATTTTGAAAAAATTGTTAACTGATTGATAGCTGCATACCTACTTGCGTGCTTCCCGTTGACATTTTGTATAAGACAATTTTTATTCAAATCTTACTCTATGAATGTAAAAAATAAAATTATACATTATTTAAAAATCAATGTGCAGACAGTAAAGTAAAAAGTGCATTCAACTATTTTTGACGATGATAGTATTAAAATAACTTGTTTTTATTCATAAATCAAGAATTAATGCTATATTTAGAACGAGTGACGTAATGCTCAATCTTTCTTACTACTATAACGAACTATAGCACTTTGTGCATTCTTCTCCCCGAAAGGGATTACGTCATCTATGGGTAACTCTGATATATACTTGAAAAATGATATCTTTGGTATCCTGAATAAATAGGGAAATCGATAGAATCTTTTGTTGTAAGCTCTATATATGGATATTATATAAGTTTTAATTAACAGGTTCTCGATAAAAATCTTATCTTAAAAATTTTGATGGGATAGCTGATACAACAATGAGCCATTATATAGATAATAACAAATTTATTTAATCACTGACGAAATACATATTTTTGTCACTGAATATCAAACATGTATATATATATATAGTATAAATAGAATAACAAAAAAGAAAAACGTATTGACACATGAACTGGAAATTTGTAAAACTTTATAAACGTATACATTAGTATTTGATGTTCATAAAAATTACGATAGTGTCGTTATTACTTTTCAAAATGATTATTTCTACATTATATAGTCTTGACAAGAGTATATAGTATATTGAACAGTCAAAATAGTTTTATATTTAGATTTATTTTGAACATTTTTTGTTATAAGAAGTCTTTTTTCTTTATTAAAAAATATAAATTTATTAAAATTTATATTTAATTTTTTCACTTTTTACAAACATTGTACTTAATAATTTTGTTTGAAAAGTAAGACACTAAACTTTGATTTTAACATCGAAATAAAAAATTCTGATACATTTAGAAATATATTGAATAGAAGTCACAATTAGTAGACCAAAGATAATTTTTTGTAATATATTTCAAATCGAATTAAAACTACTCTGGTGGACAACAACCATTTTTCTCCTATTTCTGAAACGATTTTTCGAACATAAATGGGAGAAATATGGAGTTCCATCAAGGTCTATGCAAACAATTATATTCAATCAGTCATTTTGCAAACAAAATTATATTCATAATAATTTCAACAAAAAAAAAAATAATTTGAATTACAGACGTTTATTAAGCGAAGTTCAAATATGAACTATATTTTTATAAATTATTAATCACATTAATACTTTCAAGTTATTGTCATACACATAAGTGCACTATATTTGGGCGTAGGCATAACTTAATTTTATTAAGAACTAAAATTCATAGTCGTAAAATATCTTTCTAATCATATTCAAATAGAATACAAGGTCACACGTTGGTATTAGTGTATAGAAAAAGAACTTTACCTTGAAAGATTTAACGTCTAACGTTGTTTAGGTAACAAAAACTGGCTTAAATATGCATATTTAGTTCTTCATAAAATAGAAAACACTTAAGAACAAAATTTTGGATAACAGATAAAAGTTTTAGTTTAAAATCGCCACGGCTACTGATTCACTCGTATAATTCGAAAATTTCCACATGTAGTTATATCTTAACAGTCATAACATATATTAACTTGATTGTTTGTAAACATTGCATTTCACTTTATATAATTTAGGTAATAGAATGAGATAAAATATTTCAGAAATACAAACATTAATTGTCAGAATGTTAAAAGTAAATCTTAATCTTCTTAAAAATTAATAGTTCAAAATGTTTATATTACATTATTTGTTTTCATTTCGTTTTAATTTACATAATACAGAAGTTGTATTTAACTCTATGAAATATCATTATTTGTTACATAAATGTTAAAAACGAGTATTGTTTTTTATAAAGTGTAGATTTCTCTATTTTTATACTTATTAATAACATTCTTCAATTATATAGATTTTTCAGAAAATTAACAAACTTTCTTAACCACATAACCAATTATTGAGTTGCATTTTTTCAAACAATATATATATATTTTTTAATTTTATCATGTACATAATAGTAATTATATATTGCCGAAGAGTTGATTAAATATAAAAATACATGATTACAATAAAGCTTCCTCTTCATATTGCACATTCAACGAGTTTTATCAACCATTTGCGACTTATTTCTTATAAAGAAATTTCGTTAACCCCTCACTCATGAAATAAGGTTTTTCGTATGAACCATCGTTGCGCTCAGAATCTTCAAGGAAACACTGAAATATAGTGTCGACAGCTATTCCCACGACGCGTATTAACATCCAAGACACCAATAGTGAGCCAATAAGAACTGAACCAAGTGGTATTGAGATAGATATTAAATCATCCCTGCTGGTATAATAAATACTTGCTATTTTCGTGGTCATAGCCGTGATCAAAATTGTTAGTATGAACATAAGAATGTTTGTAATCTGAAACATTGTTAATTTAAAATTTATTCCACTATATGTAAACTGGCTTATTAAAAATTCTCTATATACTTTATAAATACTTATTAAGAGGATGTCGGAACCATTTCTATACATTTTACGTTTCATTATTTGAATACAATTTTTTTAATTTTCTAAGTAATATTGGTTTTGTTGTACATATTTCGAATGAGTTGAAGAACAGTGTATAGCTAAAATGAAGTACACGACGATATGGCTTCCGTCGGTCTCTTAAAACAATTTACATGCAAATTTCGCATTGCCACAACTGTATTGTAAAAATAAAGTCTTACCTCGAAAACTGCAATGACTTTTCCAATGTTTCGCATCATCAGATAGTACGCCATCCTGGCAGATGTTATAAAATCGGTACCGTGAACCGCGCAAGTAATATAAGCCCTTCGATTAATGAAGTTCAAAAAATTCTCCATTATATCAAAGACACACTTTAGGTTTAAAATTACAAGAGCGGCCAAGGGTTTATTGATTTTTTCCAAAGCTTTGAACATATTGCGCAGAATCCCACGAATGATAGCGCAAACTGTTATTATCAGAGCACCAAGTGCAATTGTTCCCAAATGATATCTAACACAAAGATTAACATTATGTACTCGATGAAATTTTCTCCATAAAAATCCTACATATTATGTTCAATCATTTTCCAATAATAGGTTTACTTACATAGTAACTCTCCAAAAACTCTCGACGACCGTCAGATACGATAGAATCTTCTTGTTGAAAGTCCAGTACCAGGTAGCGAATGTGCTTGCCAGTACCATATCACCGAATCCCATGATGAAGAAGTAACTCCAGAACAATCCCATAATGTTGATAAAATGCAAAAAGCCAATGGACGGTTTCTGCTTGCCGATCATGTAACATCCTGAGAGAACGCAGGGTTTACCGTCTTTGATCGTACAACCAGCCTCGAAGCTTTCAGGATCGCAGGTGGAGTTCTGGGTAAAGTATAATTCCGGTTGACAGTTGCAGGATTCCATCTCGACAAAATCAGCCTGGTAGATGGGAGACTCGATGGTCATGAGGTAGAAGCATACGTATACTCCAAGGATCAAGATCAGAATATACAAGATGATGATGGCGAAGGATAGAAGAAAACTCGAGAGCATGCGTGTGATGGCTCTTGAGAAAGATAAAAACAATAAGAAAAATAAGCTGTTTATTTGTTCTTTTTCTTTACAAAGAATACGGGATGTAAGGATTTTAAAAATCTGATTTAATTGGTCTTGAGAAATATTTTTAATTACATTTTTTTTCAAGTTTCGAGAAGTCACTTTTAAAATATTAATTTCATTGATTTAATTATAGAATTCAAACAATGTGTATGCAAGAAAATTGAATATAAGTGACAGTTCGACGTAATTCATAAATGGAAAAGTGAAAAAATATTAAAATAAACATAAATAATTATTTTACGACTAACTAACCACGACCTACATATCGATTGGTTTTCTTGGTACACTTGCAAAAGATTATTGACTCAACCTTTTCAGTCACGTAATTAAGGGAAACCACTAGTCAATGTGTACGTCCCACAGTGACTGAAAGGATTATTAAATTGGTATTTGAATATGAACAATGAAGTAATTTTATTAAAATAAAAATATAATATTGCATTACATTAATTCTATCAATCACTGAATCAATGAAATATTCGTTCGATTCATTCTAATATTTTTGTGCCAATAAAATTATTCAATTAAGAGTATCAAATTTTTATTATAATTATTAGATGTTCGCTATTTTTAATTTCAGTTTGTTTTTTTTTTTTTTCTGACTAAACTCAAAACTAAAAATATTCTATTTTCTATGCCAAGAAGTAATAAAAACAAATAAAATAAATAAATCAAATGTAAATCATCCTCACTTGCTAGACTCGCTGATCATTTGACAGGCGAGATGAATTTGCCGACGGGAGTAAATCGCTGCGAGGACAATCAGCACCAATACAATCACGCAAAAGAATAGAGCCAACAAGACGCCGTTGGTCTTACTTTCGGCTCTCGAAACGCACGATTCGTAGATGGAATGAAAGGCGACCGCGCATATGACAAAAATCGATGCGCAGACGAAACCCGTGGCGTACCATCGCATTAGAAATATGCTCAGAACTGATATGAATCCACTAAGCATCATGAAACCGATTATGGAGTACCTAAAAATGTAATAGTTAAAAGTATTAATAGAAATAAAACGTTTGTTGACCATTTTCTGACAAATGGCAAAAACATATTTAAATTAATTATGGTTCCGGTTTGGCAACAGTTTACACATGTATTATTATGATTTATGATAATGTACTTTTATGTAAGGATTCGTCTAGGCGTCTATACGCGCTCGAATGACGGAGTAGACGTAAAAATAAAGTGTCTGCGCGGTTATGAGTCCTTTGCCCTTTCGAAAACGTATAAGTACCCGCTGAAGTTTTATGGTAGTATGTGAAATCGTAGAAAACAATGAAATCATTCTTCGACAAAGCGAAGGAAACTATTGCTTGTGCTATACTGCACATAGCTGTTTTACGTGAGATTTTAAATAATTTTTATATAATACATATATATAATTTTAATTTTAACGAAAATACTATATAACCAATCAAAATCATTTAACCACTATATTTTTTAATAATTATTATCTACTAGGATAACTTAGAAGAAACTTGCTCACTGGAAAAAAAAATTTGTTGATTTTAAGAAGGATTTAACACCGGTATCCTGTACATTAATTTGATTAATTCGATGTTCTTCAAACTATCTTCACGTAGATTAATGCATCATTAAAGCCTTTTTACAAGCGACAAACTAATATTTCGTAGAAAAAAAAATGTTGTTCACAATTCAGTTTACTAACTTCGTACTGTCCATAATATCGTTAGCCATCGGCAGATATGTCTGCCACTCATCCCAGTTTGTTCTCTCATCTGCTGGTAAATCGCATACCATCTCCAGTGGCATATTCTTCCTGTACTCCCTAGCACATTTTTCGCTCTCAACAAGGTAATCCAACTCTTCCCAACTGGTGACAGCATCGAGTTTAACATCTGGTAGGCAAAGCATCAGCTTCTTTCTATCCTCAATGTTGGGGTCGTTCGATTCGGTCTCATTCGTATAGACAAACTCAACGTCGGGACACTGGCGAGCGCATGTTGTACATTCGTACGATTTGCAACTCTCGTAGTTGTAGAAGACAAGGTAAGGTTTGTCCTGGACGAGATCGTCGACACCGCATGCTCGGCCTGTGAAATCTCTTGGCGCCCTCCACTTGTCGATACTGCCCTTCGAGAAGGCTGCGAATGGGTGATATCATTAGGATGATGAGGATAAGTTAATTGATTTGTCACAATATTATTTATAGAAACATTTTTCAATATTTAAAGGATTCATTAGCAAGGAAATTTTAAAACAAAAGATAGATATTTTTTACAATAATTTTAATAATAATGTGGATATTGATTAAGTACCACTAGAGTTTTATTGTTTTAAATCTATATTCCTAGGCGATAGATTAATTTAAAAATCTCGAAACATATAGTATAATGCTCTAAGTTAAAAATGTAGATATCTTATCGTGATAAGTATTTTAACGTACCGTAAATGATAACTATGCTCCATACGACAAGATAAAATATAAAACCTACGAGCCAGCAAAAATCCGTGCGAACTCTAGTTTTCTGAAACGGACCTGCCGGATCGTACTGTAATTTTTCTCCTAAAAATGTACACAATAATACATAAATCGAAGATAAATCCAATAGTTTTATATTTATATAATATGTAAAGTATTCCAATTACCATATTTTTCCTTTTCCACGTCACCTTGAAAATAAAAATAAAATTTATAAATATATAAGTGTATGTGTTTTATTGTCTGTAATATAACTATAATAAATAATAATTTTAGTTTTATCAATTTCTTATCATATATTAAAAATATTATCCGACTGAAATTAATAAAATGACAGACTAAAGATATATAATTTAATTAAGAATTAAATGTAACAGAATGCCATCCTCTTTTTAAATAAAGAAAATCTAATCTGTTAAATTATTGTTGAAACAAGATTTCCGGCTAATTGTACTTTGATACAGCGCAAAAGAATCGAAAGCATCAACGAAATTTCCCGACGATTTATTATACTGGCTGGATGATATTTGAAGATAAGACAAAGCCCTTACAAACTTTCCCATCAGACCACGTGACCACACAATACAATACCACCCGTCAATGTCGGCACTTATCGATGTTCACAGGCACTCGATTACGAGTATATATAGATCTAAGGCGCCTAATATAAATCAATAAACAAAGTATTCACAATCTCGTGTATCTATACATCAATCTCAGTAATACTTTTGAAAATCGTCTTCGAAAAGCATCGCCATGGCTTCGGTCGTCTACGATATTCGTCTAGTAACAGAAGGTGACATCCCAGCAGCCGTAGCCTTAACCACGCATCATTTCCTTCTGGAAGAAACGATCTACCGATCCTTCGTCGAGCATAACCGTGACCATTACAGGAATGACCCTTTCGAAGTCCTCACCCAATCCTTTGTGACATTTCTCTATCAAACCGTGCTCAAAACCCATACTGCTTTCATTGCTGTGAACAGAGCTGACAACTCAATAATGGGTCTTGTAGTGATGCACGTTGGCGAGTACCAAAATCTACAGTACCGTCCAGGTTGCCCGAATTGGCCTACATCTGTACCTACTGGACTCCTCGAGAAGATCACTTACTACCTTTGGGATATACGCGAGAATGCAGCTGTACGTACGAAATTTCCCGAGGCACGTAATCACGTGTACTTCATGTATCTGACCGTACATAAGGAACACAGGTGTCGAGGTGTTGGAACAGCATTGTTACGATGGGGAATGCAATGGGCGAGGGAACAAAACTTCGACCTTGTTTGTGGGATCTTCACATCGGTAGAATCCAAAAAGATTGCCGAACGTGTGGGCATGCGCAGTATATTCGATTGCGATCTGAGGGCCATTCGGAGTAGTAAAGGCGAGGTGGCGTTTGCCGACATGGGGATGAACAATATTGTGTCAGTTATGGTAATTCAATTGAAACCACACCAAGAGAATCTAGTGTCAACGACATTTTAAGTGCGAATTTTAATAAATATATATACATATATAGTGTACAGACAAACATTTTTATTAATTTTCTTTTTTGTTTTTAACCGATCTAGGTCTGTTGATAATTAGTAATACATCGATGTAAAAGTGATTCGAAATTTTGTGTTTGCCAACATTTTGATCTTAATTGTATATATGTATATTATATCAATGTGTTTACAAGTCATCACGTGATCACATTTAATTCAATACTACACAGCAATATTGAACATCGTCCACTGTACCTGTCGACATCAAACTACAACTGTTCCTCAATGTAAGTTTACAATCATTTAAAATGAATAAAAAAAAATAAACAATATTCGTAAAATTTTAGTGTCGTAAAAGAGATTGCAACCAGTCGATACAACCGATCATCGCCATGTCTTTGGCAGCCTACGAAATACGCATGGGCAACCCATCCGAACACCTGCAGGTATCCACAATAATTGATCTGTACTACTCCACAGAAGAAACTCTATTCAAGTCATACGCCTCATGCAATCGGTCAACATATAAAATAGATTTGAAACACGCCCTTATCATGTCTACCGCGAGACTCATCAACCAGAGTATCTTGCCCAAACACCCTTTCGTCGTCGCCATAGATAAATGCACGACTAGAGTTGTAGCTGTTTTGATACTCCTACACGGAGAATATCCAAACCTTGTGTATAATACTGATATGAGAACACCGGATCCTAATCCACGTTCTACCCTACAGCGAATAATCTTTCAGCTGTGGACAATAAGACACATGGCGATGTTACCGTCGCAGTTTCCTACAGCAAAGAAGATTTTAAACTTCACGTTCCTCACAGTACACAAAGACCACAGGTGTAACGGATTAGGCACGAGAATATTGCGTTGTGGTCTGGAATGGGCACGTGCGAATTCCTTTGACATGGTGTATGGAATTTTTACATCGGCACATGCGAAGAGAGCTGCAGAACGTGCTGAATTGAACAGCGTATTCGAATACGATATCAGGTTACTTAGGGGTAACAGAGGTGAGCCAGTTTTTTCTGACGCTGGAGAGAATAATATTGTGTCGGTTATGGCGATTGATTTAAATAGCGAAGTTGAGGCTGATTCGACGACCGATTAAATGTTTAGATGGGGTGGTGAAGACGAGGAGAGGATCGGTATGGGATATATGTTTGTTTTTAATCGCGCGATAAGATTTTGGTAATTTGTTGTAAGAAATTGTTATTTTTTTTTTTTTTTTTTCCATTGGAATTCGACGATGGTGTATTATACATGATAAAGATATTAAAATTAGATTGAATGAAAGCAATAATGAAATTTCAAAGTGATTAATGTGTGTGTGTATTCGACGGATTATGGAATGTACATAAACTTGTCAGCGAAGTCACGTGACTATACAATAATATTTACACGACAATGCCGAAAAATATCTGTGTTTATATAAGCATTCGAGTATACTGATATTTTCTAATAATTTTAGGTTTAAAGAAAACTGGTTTGATGTGGCATACGAATTTTTTAATTGTAACTAAAAAAATATAGTGGTGCGATATAATTTACGATAAATTGTATAAATGCGATTAATTGAGAATAATAATGTTATAGTCACAGTGTTTAAGTAGAGATAAAATAATAATAATAATTTAAAAAGAAATGAAAGTGTCAATGTATGTATATATGCGTAGGAGAAAAAAACATTCAGATATAGAATATTACCGTAAAATGTTCTTTTTTTAGTAAACACATTTTTTTTAAATATTATGTATAGTTAAATTTTTAATATATCAAAAATCTCATGAATGTAATTTTAATGTAATTAATGTTATTTTATTCTTACATTTTTCGTTATAAAATAGAATAAAGACCATTTTTAATTTAAAAAGTGAATCATATTAAGTCTATTGAATGAGAATCTCTAAGAGGATAATCTACTAAAAAGTATTGAAACGTCCTTTCCTATTTCTATGTAGAACTATTATACTAGTTCCTTTATTTATTATTTTGACAAAAAAATCTTTGCCTTAATGTAGCAATTTAATCTTGTCACAATAATAATATTATAAATTACAAAGTAATTTGTAAAAACTTGTGTAAAATCCCATCCTTTGATCCTCAAAAAAAGCCGTAAAAGGCTCTTATTGCCACATGGGATCGATAAGTGTGCGCTTGCGTGGCGCGCATCAAAGGAAAAGTAAACATTTGATTTTTCGCGTATACTTTATGAAAAATACTGCATCTTTATATTATTGCAAGATTTCATATCTGACATAAAACAAATCAATTAACTGAAAACTATATAATTTTATCTAAATATAATATCCATAAGTAACTGACAGAATATCTCCCTTAATTGTGCTAAGACGAAATCCTAATTAGTACATAATAATCACGCAAATATCCTTATACTATAATGCAAAATCCTTATTAGTATAATCACGTTTTGTCAGTATATAAGTAACATTGAAATACTTTTACTATATTTAACCGTAAGCAAAAGCTTATCTTGTTTCAACATTATTATATTATCACGCACAACTAAATAACATATAGCTATTATCAATTACAATAATGAATGTTACCAAAGTAATTGCTAAACCACGAAACCTGCTTATATATATTTGTCAAATGTTTGAAAACAAGCCTATATTTTTCACCTACAATACACCACGTAGATTCTATTTTAATAAACCATTCATTATAAAAATTTTTTTCCTTTGACATAACCGCGCTAGCTACATCGCACACGCAACATTTAATTAACGTAGGTTCGCAAATACATACACATATATTCACACATACATATAATAACACATATATATATACGCCCTAAAATATTTTGCTCTTATTTTCGTAATCTTATGAAGCCGACAGTAAACTATGCGACCGAGTGCTATTACATCAAGACTGACTGGCGCCAACAGCTTAAAGAGATAGAACGAGGGGGTGTTGTCTCTCTCTCTCTCTCTTTCTCTCTCCTATCCCTGGTAGAAACGTTAACGATGCGTTGGCTAATTATTGGTCAATTTTGGAGTTAAAAACGACACACTATCATTATTTTATTGTTAAAGATAAATACTTAATTATTGTTCATAAAATCACATTCCATTTTCAATATTTAACATGTGATTATAATATTCGATACTTTCAATAATGTTTGAAAATTTATTTAGGTCGAAAATGCTTCCATTTGATTAACATATTAACCAACGACAATGGTTAATTTTCTACCAGGGATGGAATGGCGGAATTCCTCCCGATTCCTATAGCGCTATCGTTTCACGCTGTAACTTTTGCCTTTTCATCTGTCCTACTTTTGCTCCTTACAACCGAGAACCTTAATGATTTTTACCGAAAATGACGTTTCTGGTGATAACGGTGATATTTGTACAAGCTTAATGCGAGGGTTTGAAAAGATGGAAAATATGAATGTAAGCGTGATCTAAATTAAAATACCGTGAAATAATTTGTTTAATTTGTTCAATAAGAATGAATGACGATGATTGTTATAGCTTATTATTTAGTTTTTATTAAAAATCAGAAATTCTTTTATTTAAAAAATGATATTTTGATAAAAATGATATGATGATATAAAAATGCTGGTTCATCCAATGATTTTTGGTAAACCGTCAAGTGAATTTCGAAAA